>JAULBM010205489.1:0-17330 GCA_032357055.1 Geukensia granosissima
TCCATATAAATATTTTCATTCCGTTTGCCACTGCAACATGAAATATTATTATTTGACTGCAAATCTGTGAGGTCTTTAATTCTGATATTACTGTTTAAACTAGTGAAAATAAAAATAAAGCACAGGGTCAAAATATTCAGATTTTATTGATTTCTACTGTCCCCTGCATCCTTAGTTTTGTGTGACGTTTGGGTTTTTGTATGTTCTAAAAATAATTACATATTGAGTTTTATATTCCTTCAACTTTGTAAACCAGAAATATTTTTCATGAAATTTTTACTTAATTATACATTAAAATATTTATTGAATTCTATAATGGTATTCTATATAAAAATTTTCAGATTTTATTGAAACTTCTAATCGTTATTAAATTCAGTGCAGAACAGTTAATTTCCAGATCACAGTGAGATTGCCATTTTTGTAGATTGGAGGGAAGTAAACAGTCTGTGACGCAGGAGGGGCACTGCAAAGGTAAAAATGTCATACATCCTTTTGTAGGTTATTAATTGTAGTTTCAAGTGAAATAATGATTTGCCGATTTTTGTGTCCGTTACCGCGCGTCGGTGCTTAATGTAAACAATGTCATTTAAGTACCTTGTGTTGTTTAGTAGTATATAGGGTATAGTGCTTGTGCTGAATATGTATGAATTATTTGTCGCTGGACGTTAAGCAACAATCAATCAATGTAAAAACAAGGCGTCTTTTTTTTTAAATACTCCCATCCCCACCCCCAGAAAGTGAAATGATGGTCCATTTATTGATTTGCTGTTAAACATATCAATTCAAAACAGCTCACTTTTGAAGCGAATCGGATATGATTCGTAATACTTTATGTTGCATTATTGATAGAAATCCCAAGAAATAAATCTCAATACTTTAAAAAAAATGGTCATCATTTTTTTGAGAAATGTCCGAAGTTACGTTCATCATCGGCTTTTTTACATCCTTATTTTCTTTAGTCCAGACGTTTTGAAATTTAAATGTTAATTTCCACTCAAAATTATGACACAAAAACAATATTCCTGACACGATATAATGGTTGAAATTATCTGTAACTTGTGAAACATTGGTCAAGAAAAATGTAGAGGATTTTTCTTTCGCCAAGTTGGATCATCACGTTGACGCCAGTTAAGGATGGAATACCACCCTTTATAAAAGCTCTAAAATTATGTAAAAAATGTTTCAGAATCCTCACTGGTTATTTCTTCTCAGTTTGTTGGACATCAAGTGTAAAAGAGAACTGAAGTATGCCAGTATTAAGGTGACAAAAAGATGCGTTTGGAACAGTTGTTTATTTCTGTTCAGAACTCGTTAAGTCTGAAGAAAAATATATAGAATCTAACACCACCTGAAGTACAGGACTAGAAAATCTCAGACACCCGAGGGTAAGATTTATATCGTTCTCGGACGAGGCTTGCCGAGAGATTTTCACTCTTGTATTTTCGGTGGTGTGTGATTCTTTTCACATTTTTATATCGTTAATACACACAACACTCTCTGAACGCCATTGTTGCCATTATGTAACGTCACAGACAATGACTGCGTGCAAAAGTTTGCGTTTTTAAAAAAAATCAGAGTGTTTATACATAATACATTGTGTATTTTGAATACACAATTTAAATAACACAATAAACGTTAATTCAATAATTATTTAGACTTTAATGAGCCAAAATATAATTATCGGAATGAATTGAACTCATAATTTAATCGATATTATGACACATATCAATGAAAAATTAATTTGGCTTTAGCCACCCTCCCCCCAACCCGTTGTAAGACAGATAAATCTCGATCCGTGAAAACCATGGATACAATTGTCCCGGAGGTGAGACCATCAAAATGAAACGAAAGAAAAACATATTACACACAACACTACACTAAAACTAAAGCTGGAGTAACCCGACTCCTAAAAAAAATTAGGGTGAGTTAGGAAGAGTAAGCAAACTTGTGCTACACTAGCGACAACATGTTTCTCAGTAGTCCAAGCCGCTGTTTAGGCACAATCGATACAAGTGACGTATTATAGTCACGACAGTGAAAAGATATCCATTGCTATTTGTGAAATGGATCTATCGTACCGGTCAACCAAATTATAATGACGAGCTTAAGATTTTCAGAGTGGCGACTTTAATGTTTCCACGAGAAATCTATGGATTGTAGCAACACTCTATAAAAATTCTGATTAAAGAACAAAACCTGGAGGATAGTATCAACTGAAAAAAATAATAGGATACCAGTAACTATAGATCGACTTGAAAAAATTATATGACCAGACACTGCATGTGCAAGACCATCTCCTGAAAGGCTTCGCGGAAACCTGTTATTGTAGCACATGACAGGAAATTTCGTTTGCTTAACAAAACCTGTGAAGAAAACTAAGTAAAGGAAGACGGAGATCTTGGACGCAATGTTGGTAGGTAAAATCAAGTATATAGAGAATTGTTTCAAAAGTTCTGAACATCACCGGCAATTTCCTCCGAAAATCCGTTAGAGTAATTAATTCCGAATTAAGGAAATATACGAGCGTATTCCGATTGTTATTCTTAATCTTTTGAAAATCGATTGTTATTCTTAAGCTTTTGAAAATAACGCTTAAGTTTTACAAAAATTGCTAAAATACCGAAAATCAGATTTTATAATTTGTAATATTTAAGTTGAGTATAGTATGACATAAGAAACTTACATTATTATATTAGTATAATGCCATTTTTGATCCTATTCCGGTGATTTTTTTTCTGCTTCCATAGAAATTTCACCTGAAATCGAATACCTTCCACTCTTTACCGGTGCCCCTTAGACTGAAGAACAGACAGGAGCTTTCATGAAAGGTAATGAACATCCGAATACACAGCTAAATTCAACCTAACCTTGTTGCCTTACCTCTAAGGCAAAGAGATTGATTGCTGCTTAACGTCAATTAGGCAATATTCACACCATATAAAGGACGTGACAATTGTAACACAAAATAGAGAAATTTAGACTTAAGCAAGGGAATGTTTACGGAGGGGCTTTTTCATTGCCATAAAAAAAATCCGGCTTGGGTGGAGTAGGAAATTTTGATTTGTAACTGATCACTCAAAATGAGCTGTCACAAAGAGCCAAATGGGTTCAGAAAGTGGCATTATCTATTCTCGGGGCGTCTTAAACGTTAACCTCTGGAGGGATTGTGAATTTTTACACCCCCACAACCACCGACGTCCTATTTAGAGGACTTGTGCATCCAGCATGGAGATGCCTAGTGCCTTATCTTTCCGAAGTCACAACCTTCGCTAAAGATAAGTTGAGGTTCGAACCACAGGATGGATCTTCAGCAGGGGTTAAAGCCGCAGGCGGAGAAACCGAACGACCTATATTTTTACCTCAGCTGCCCTCGAGAAATTATTTATCGTTATTAAAAATATGGCTAAATTGGTGTCATTTTTCTATAATGCTACGATTAAATAATTAAAAAAAGCAAATATCAGTGAATAATACACATGCATTAAATGAAATAAGAATCTCCATCTCATTTTCGCCCCTCAACTAGATTTATGTAGCAATGAACGAACTCTTCAAATCTGTTTATCCTCGCACTCGCGAATGAAAGTTCAGGGATATTGTCGTTACCCCGACTGTCCGTCCGCCCGTCACACGTTCTTGTGACATGAACTCCTACATTTTTCAAGGCAGGCTTTTAATTTTATTATAGAATGGTTGCATATAGCTTGTAAGTTTCGGAATCATATGAACAGTCTTTATAATTTGGAACATAAAGATTTTTAAAAAGGAAATTCTTACTGTTTAAATTTCTGATATTATTCTAAGACTTGCATTTTTAGAATTTCACCTAGCAACCATTTATTTTTTTAATCATGAGAACAATCTTTATAATTTGGAACATATTGATTTCAAAAAAAAAGAAAATTCTGACATTGCTAAAATTCCTGAAATTACTCTAAGACTTATATTTTTGGGGAATTTTACCTAGCAACGATATTTTTGGATAATTTGAACAATCTTTATAATTTGGAACATAAAGATTTCCAAAAAAAATTCAGACTTTGGGAAAATTATTGAAATTACCTTAAGACTTATATATTTTAAAAATTTTCCTAGCAACCATATATTTTGGAATCATATGAACAATCTTTACAATTTGGAACATACACGTTTTTAAAAAAATGAAATACAGACTAAGCTTAAATTCTTAAAATTACTCAAAGATTTATATTTTATGGTAATTTTATATTTTGGGAATCACATGAACAATCTTTATGACCTTTGGAATTTTATACATGAAAAAGTAGACTGAATAGTTTTTGGAGGAAAACTTCAGAGGTAACAAAAACAAAAATTATCATTCAGACAAAGCTTTAGATAAAATCAGACTTGGGTACGACAGCTGGGATAGGCGTTGCAGGGTGCGGGGACAGCTGTCGTTTCTGACAACTTGTGTTTAGTTTTTTTTTTCAACATTCTTTTGTCAAACTTCATGCAGCAACTGTTTTCAAACACTGTCAATGGATTTCAGTTTACTTCTTGATAAGAATTGTCAATTCTTGTGGAACATTATGTTTCTTAATGTTTGACTTGGACATTATATATAGACATTCTTAACAGCATCCATTTTCTGACATGATACACTACAAGAACAGATCTTCAAATTGTGGTTTAAATTTCTAAAAATACAAAATGGTGAACATGGATACAGAAATTTTCCAAATTTACAATGGAGTGATTAAATTCAAATTAGAATTCTTTAGATTTTGAAGAGTTTAAAAGGACTCAGGCTGTATTTGGCCCCAAATTCGAAGCTTGTCATATTATTTTGAAATCAAGTGAAAATAATAAGAAAAAATCTAAAAACCTGATTGATAAATATACAATAAGTCACAAACATGTAATTAAAAGCTTGCTAACATATTTTCTATCCCTGATTTATGAGAAAAACACTTAATTCTCAACTTCTGAAAATAACCTGCTATATGGTAAGTATATGGACAGTCCAACTCTTTACATTGATAACTATCAAACTAACTTATTAACTCCTGAGTTGTCAGTGACTGTGTCTGTGATAAAACTGGCAAACTCTTCCAGCTGTGTGGTAGATAATTCAATACCAAACAGGGCAAAGTTATCTGTTAATAACTTCCATCTGGCAACTGGGTAGTTTTTCTCATTAATATCTGAAATCTGAATTATTTTATATAACGTTATGTTGGTTTTTCTGTTACTATCACTTATTTTGGAAAAATTAACATGAACAGCTACAATAGTTTCAATTTATTTCTTTTGGATAAAAACTGTCTAAATAACAGAGGTAACCCTCTTAAGGAGGGAAATATAATATAATATAACTATCAACTGGAAAATATGATGTTAACAACAAACCTAATAGAAACTAAAGAAACTACTGTAAATTTCATATGAATGTTGTTTACAATTAAATATAGATAAAAAAGACAGACATATTTTTGAAAATATGTTTCAGTTTAGGACTCAAAGTTTTAACAATTTTTTATTTTTTCTATTCTATGCTAACTGAAATACTGTTCATAAAACACATGTGTGGAGGTAACAAACTACATTTACCTTTCCATTCCACAACAGATGCTGTTTCCCTTGTAACGACACAGAAAAATGTTCCACTAGATGATTCCGACTTTTATTTGCAATCCACAGTGATTTTAGTGTTTGTACTAAGAATAAATTCTACAAATACCAAAAATATCAAAAATAAAAAATAAGATATATGTTTCTGCCTAATTGTTAATTTTGTTTGGAACTTATTAACTGCTATATGTATCTCAAAAATCAAGTGATTTATTTTTTAGATTTCTTGTCACATCAAGAAAATTAACCATTCCAGAATATTTTGTTTACAGTACTCTAACTTTCAGATACTCTTTAGAAGTATTCAAAAAGATTAACATTATCAGCAATAATTTCTTAAAATACATATTTATGAAATGTCACAATATTAAAACATGTATATACAACTCATTAGATTTTACAAACAGGAAAACATTCCATTTATTTATGATGAATCTTAAAGTACATACCCACAGATACTGAAGTTTTTTTTTCTTACAACATATTGTATATAATTTCTCTGACATTGATGGAGACAAGAAGTAGTAAACAGCTGATATCCAATATGGATGTTCCACTGGATCTTTTACTTGTATGTGTGTGTCCTGTGTGTACTCACACATTAAAAGGTGTACATCTCCCCAAGCATGCATTAATGACATCACAGGGTAGGCAAGTTCTACATCCTGAAAATACATAAACACAATCAACATATAGTTTTATATCAAATGTTTTTAGAAGACATTATCTGTCAAATGTATGAGCAATTGTAATCGCTCATCTGGTTTACAGTTGCCAAGACAAAGTTGACATTGAAACAATTAGATTGAACTTTAGTTCTAACAGAGCAAGCAATTTTTGACAAGAGGATTTTTTTTATGAAATCCATTAGAGTTCTTAATAAACTCAGCTTTGGTTAGGCAGCCATCTTAATTTGTAGGTGGGACAAACTCATATTAAACTAAAAGGGTCCCTTTAAAACCATTTTTTAGGATTCCACCTTATAACAATTCCACCAAAGTTTGGTTCCTATTGAGCAAATAGTTCCTGACAAAAAGTTTTTAATGAATTTCCCAAAGGGTCCTATGTGTAACTAAATTTGGCTGTAGCAGCCATCTTGGTTGGTGGAAAGGGTCAATGGATACAATTCTGAAAATGACCTACCTAGTAACTATTCCACCAAAGTTGGGTTCCAATTCAGCAAGTAGTTCCAGACAATTTAAAAAAAAATTTTCAACAGGGTCCTATGTTACACTAAGTTTGGCAGTGGAAGTAATCTTGGTTGATGGATGGGGTACAATTACAATTCTGAAGAAAAACACCTAAGGACAATTTACCAAAGTTTGGCATTAATCGGGTTGATAGTTTTAAAGGAGAAGACTTTTTTTAGAAATCAACCCCTTATTTTCTATTTCTAGTAACAGCACCCATATTGGTTGGCAGTTCCCACCCCTGATAAAAATCTGAAGGTTTGGTTCAGATTGGTCCAGTGTTTTCAGAGAAGAAGATTAAAATGCAAATTTAGGATCAATGGACGCAGACACAAAATCACGGCAAATGCTCACATGGCTATTAAGGCAAGGTGAGCTTAACAGATAATATCTCAGTATATATGAAAGATGACAGTTATAGCTTGAATACTGCTTTAGACATTAAAAGCTATAGTTCTTTGGGGTTTTTTAATGACAAAATTACCTTAGCAGATTTGGTGCACATTTCAACAGCGTTTGAACACTGAGTTGCCATAGTAACCATTACATCCTTGACCTTTCTTTTGTTGATATCAGTTACAGTATAATCTAACAGTTTGACACTTTGCATGAACAGTGTCAACAAGTGTACAAAGACTTCAAACTTCAAGGTCATTTCTTTATCTGAAAGAAAACATCAAGATATTATGTGCGGTTACTTACTCTGATAGTAAAATTTACTTTAGAGCTAAGAATAATGTTTTAGGGGAGACTTTAACATATAACAATATACATGGAATGACAAGATGATGCCATTAACCAAAGTTTTCAATACTGTACAAACTACAATGACAATCATAGGAAGACAGTGTCTAACCATTATAAAGAATATTTTTGTTCCATATTAAAATCCGAAACTGTGAGTGTTGTATCAAAGCATGAAGATTGTGTCTAGGTTTAAACTATATCTACCTGTTGAATGTTTGGACAATTCATGTAAGAAATCTTCATCAATTTTCTGAACTAAAGTTTGCCATATTTCTACAGCTGTAGTCTGAGGTAATGTCTCAGTTTCTTCTCTAAACCTGAAATATTCAACCAGACAGACTTTATATCAATTTAACAATTGTACTGAATGCAAAAAGAAATGCTCCACTTTTATATCCAGACTTCATACAGTTCAGAATCTGGGTCCTGTATTGTCCAAACTAGACAACAAACTGCTTTTAAGTTTTGAAACAACAGTTATAAAAACACTGATGGATTCTGCAAAACCCATTGATTTTCATTTCATCAATTCTAATATCTCCATAATTGTACTAAAATGGAACCCAGTGTCATCTGGCAAATTGTTTTTTGAGGAATTGATTGTAAGCTACAAATATAAAATTAGGAGATGTGGCATGATTGTCCATGAGACAGCCACCCACCAAATGACAGTAGAATTTAAACTTCTACAGGATCCATTACGGCCCTTAACAATGAACGAGAGTCCATACCATAACGAAAGCTGTAAAAGGCAACGAAATGCAAAATGTGAAACTATAAATAAAACACAACAATCGACCTAATCTAATGCGAAAAATGGTGAACATATAACAATAAATGACTAATAAAACAACGACAACCACTGGACTACAGGTTCCTGGCACATTAGAATTTGGCAGGATTAAACCAGTTGGTGAGTGCTCAACCCTCCCCTAAACTGGGACAGTGATGTAACAAAACAGCAATAAAAACAAACTATAAAAATCGGTTAAATGGATTCAACACTTGAGATCGATACTGAAAACCAATAACAAATATACTTAAAACTGAATGCCTAAACATACATTTGAAAAAGTAAAATTTTACTAAAATGGGAGATAATTCAGTCATTTGAAGATCATTTGTCCTTAATGAATAAGAAAACATACACTAATAGAAGTAGTATATACATAAAATTACACTTCCTGATAAATACTTTGACCAAAACTCCAGAATGAATTTTGACACTTCTAAAAATGAAAACAGTTTTTAAAAGGTAATGTTATTCGTTGCTGAATGTAGACAATTTTCTTCATGTTTTTCACTTGTATCGAGAAAGAAAAAATGGCAGGTTACCTCATTGCTAATTTTGGAGATTTATAAAATTTCTCCCAATAAAGCGTCTTGCTGTTACCATTTTTAAACTTTTATTTTACCCTTTACAAGTTAATGGGAAATTGTAAATGTAACAGGTTTTGTCCATTAGATATAAATATGGTAAAAATAACAGCATAAATAGTTCTAAAATGAAATGTTAATATGAAAATTATTTTGGGCAAAATAAGACTTAAGACCTAACAAGTTCAATTTTAAGTTTTTGCACATTTCAGCTGGTGATCATGTGTAGTCCTTATTTCACCACCATTATGCAACTGTACAAAAATTCTGAAAATAATAAATGAGATTCATTGGATGGCAGTATTCTTCTAGTTTTTTTTTATAAAAACCTGAATATTATTGATAAGGATTCTGCACATGTTGTTCTGTATCAAAATCTTAATACTATTTATAGGGATAAATCTTTGAGGTTTCTTTTTAATTGTTATTTCCTTATTACTTGAAAATTGCAATACCTCCTGAATTCATAGACATTTTATTCAATGAATGCAGACATCAATAACAACACAATTTTAGTGTGTCATATTTTCTTTACTACTGAAACACAAAAACTTCGGGTGTTTTAATCTACCGAGATTGATTTAAACTTTCACCTTTTTACTGAAACAATTCCTATTGTATTATTTGCAACACCAGTTTAATCTGCAGGCGAATTAACTTAAACTCATTTATCAGTATAGGTACATTGATAGGTAATAGTAGGGGTTCATCTTCAGTAGATGAAGCATGAAATCCGCTGTCACACTTAAAGTGTTCTAATGAAGACGATTTTCTAGTTTGGGTCTGAAAATCGGTACGCTATAGGTTCGTTATCAATTTGTATGTTTATATACTAATCATAAAAAGTTGTGCAACGCTTGTTAATTCTATAATTATGCCAAATGTTGAAATCTAACTATTTAAAGAAGCAACCTAAAAAACTTCGACAATATCCATTTAAAGACATTGTTGTAGTGTTTCTGTTTTAAAAACACATTAAAAAGTCAGATTTGACATCAAACTATTATGGTTTTTCACAAAAACACCAAAACAAATGTCCGACGTTTAAAAATAAAGGAAACGGTTACTGGCTCTCGAGTAAGCTAATTTGTTGAGCTGCAAACTCAATCTTTTGAAAAATAAAAGGCGATTGGCCATTAGTTTGCAACCTGTCTTCGAAGAAATCCCTAAAACGGAGACTGCCAAGACAACCCCTTTTTCAGCGAAGGTCGTATCTGAAATGTATGGCAACAACTGATGAAAAATTTCAAAATTGCTGTCTCACCATTGAAGCATTTTCTAAATTGGTTAGATGCCACAATCCACTTTCTCCTGAAGAAAACCAAAAGCTCAGTTCTAGAACTTGAAAATGATTTGCTTCCTTAACCCACTTTTAAAGAACAGAGCATAGTTTGCCGTCTGGAAACAACGTTGTTGTTTCTTGCAATCTAAAGGCAAGGTGTTAGGCTAAAAAATGATACACTATTAAAACTTTATCCTCGGCAAATTGTTCAGTAGGCTTTTGTTCCTTTGCCTAAATTTTGACAAAATCAATAAATTTGACATTGAACTGAGTGTCTTATCTTCAGGAATCTCACCCAAAACTTGTTATTAATAAATATGAGCATCCATTGGAGTGCAATTCCTGGTATCTTCATGTATTTTGATAAGTATATTTATTGAAATTGAGGTACTCTCAAGTAAGATTAAGTAAATTTTTGTTTGGTTTTTATAGTTCGTCGGTTACTGCTTTTGTTTTCTGTGATTTTTTGGAGAGGGTTGGGATCCCACTTAACTCGTTTGATCCCATCACATGTCTCATTTGCCTGTACCAAGTCCGGAATTGTAGTCATAGGATTGTGATGCCGTTTATATCATTTCCGCATTAATTTTTTTTTTTTTCGACCATGAAATTAACTAAAAATTTATGATGTTAGACTAATCTTCCTATTTTGGCCCCTAGCGTTTCTGGTAACGGTGTATCCAGAAAAGCCCTTCACACGCAGTTTGATTTGGCTTTTGAACTTTGTAATAAACTTATGTAAGATGTAGATAGTGTCTTTCTGGCATAGATACATATTCTTTCTTTTAAATATTATTGAGGAGTTCTTCCTCTTGTTCTGTGCGGAGCTTCCCTAGCTTGGGTTGTGTGCTCTCATTTCGATTCGTACTTTAATGTTGAGAAGATACCGTTTACATCATTCCCACATTGAAAGTTATTTCATTAACTTTATTCATTAAGTTCGACTGATCCTTCTATTTTTGTCCACTAGCGTGTCTGATGAAAGTAAATCCAGAAAAGTGCTTTACACGAAATTACATTTGCCTGTTGAATATTTGTTATAAACGTATGGAAGTTGTGAACCGTGTCTTTCTGGCATAGATTCCATATTCTTTCATTTAAAAGGGTCAAATGTCGATTGTTAACGAATATAACAATGTAAATGAAATGCGAAAAGGCACAAGAAATCTCACAAGTTCAGAAAAATGCAAGCGCCATGCAGTGTTGTTTTTTGTTGGGTCAAAAACTACCACCTTCTTCGTGGTCCAATGTGAAAAATAAACAAAATACACAAAGACACTGTAAAAATGATAACATTTAGAATTCGATCCAATCAGAAAAGTACATTAAAATTAAAAATATTAAAATGAAAAATTGGGAGATTTCCTATGTAAAACTCTCATTGATAACAAGTTCAGTGTGCATTTCCGGATTACAAGTCAACGACTCTGTGAACACAGGATAGAACTTGAATGAACCTTAACGCTTTTTTCAACGAAATGGCCATACAGTGTCCTAGAGGGCATTCCAGTAGCCATAATTTTTCCTGGCATGATTCATTACATAAATAGTCCTCAAGACTTTTACAAACTTTTATAACCGTTACAAAGATTAGATACAAAAATAAAACTGTACACTAATAATAAAAGTATTTGGCATTGCATCCATCTTGTATTAAAACAGTCAACTGTTTTCATTTATATTAATATTGATTTTTCGCTTTAAGTTATATAAAAATAGACCTATCTAGCCAACGGACTATTTAAGAAACTGAAATTGACTTAAGTATTTGTTTAATGTCGCAATATTAGTGAAGACAACAATTAAATTAAACCTGTTCAACAGTGAACCTTAATGAATTATCATCTAGCAATGCTTCCATAGAATGACTAGATATCCCCTATCTAACCATACGTCTTCATTAGCAATTAAAGAAAATAGGGAATGTTTCAAGCAACTACGATTCCCAAATAAGCGATTTAGGTGTTACGCGAGAGATTTTTTTTTAATTTTGACTACCCAAAAACCAATTCAGCGCATTTATGAAAAAAATAAGGCTAGATATTAACAGCTATTTCAAAAAGAGGCCCGGTTAGGTCCAGCTGTATCCCACACTGCAGATTAGTAGTTGTTGTATTTATTTTACCACACATATTGACATTTACCTTGGACGCCTTTGCGTTGTTTATCTATACAAACAATATATTACCTAAATGTACGTTTGCTTGAACCTTAAACTAAATCCAAAAAAAATTATCATTGCTTAAGAAGTTGAACAGACATAGTTGTTACTTGGAAATAAAAAAAACTTCTAATTTGGAATTAAAATAAGTTAAACTCATAAGGGGCATGTGTTTATGTTCATGAGTAGACAATTACGATTTTTCATAATATTGCATTTTCCTGTATAAACATACAGTTTCTAGTAAAATACCTTACAATGGTACGTAATAGATATTCTCAGGACTTTTATCATTAAAAAAGAAAAAGACTTTAGAAAAGGCTCGAAAAGAAGTGAGAAGACCCAGACTCATGCTTTGGAAAGGTACATGCAGCATTCAACTGGGTACACTTGTGCGTAAAATTCAATACGAATAAACTCGCGGTTTCTATTACAAACGTTTAATAGTTGTTTCAGATTAAAAACACCATGTAAAAATTACTTCATACGAAATACATTTTACTTAGAAAAGTAAATGAACAATATTGTAATGATAAACTTGAAGATGCCGAGAGCTGTATCGCTCACCTGACAGAATCCCCTCACTTATCCTTTCCGTGGTTACACAATGACCAATTCATAAAAAGTATTGAGATTTAAATTATAGCGCCAATGAAAGAAAGTTGTACGGCACAGACCATTTGATTTTCGGGGTGTTGGGGATTTTTTAGAAAAATATTTTCTGACCTGATTTTTGTCAAAAAACATAATCTGACCAGCATCTTGTTGCAAAAAATATTCTGGACTGTCTGGCAATTAGAAAAAAAATTCCAAACTTTTTTCTTACATTAATTATAAATGAAAAAAATAATCTGGCCCGTCAAGCATGCGAAAACAATTTCTGTCCCGCATACAAATACCAGCCCCACCCCACGGAAAATCAAATGGTTTGTGGCTCAAGTTCTAACAACACTGTTGTAAAATGATGGATGAGCTATTTGTTGTTTCTTCAAGCAAATGTCCTTCAGATTATCTCTGTACAAGGTAAAATTTGTTGATTGTTTCAAGCAAACTGTGATAACAATATCCATCCATGTTGTTGTTGTTGTTGTTTTGGATATGCCACCTATAAAGATGTGCAACCTCGAAAGGTATTATCTATTAAAAGAAAAGTTATTGGTTCATATTACATTATTGTGGTGTGTAACTCGTGGTCATCAACCTGTTATGTAGCACATGAAGTTTGTAGATGAGTTTTCTACCCAGGTATTCAATATTGTCTGTCAAATCTGGGTGTTCATCTGGACTGAATAGAGCACTAAAATCTAGGATAAGTTGGAGTATATTCTCTGAATCGAGCTGAATATCAATTGCAGAATCATTGGTGGTTTTAACTACCTTCTCTAGGTATTTCTTTCTAGATTCATTTAAAGCACTACATTTTAAAATAAAATGTTCTCTGTCTTCTGGACCCTGTTGGCAAAGGGGGCATCTGGGATTTATTTCGTGTTTATTGAATTTTGCTCTGTTTGATTGCAGTATGTAGCATCCAGTTTGTAGTCTGGCTTTAATACATACTTTTTCTACTTCAGTTGGGTTTGGATAAGTGAATTTCCAAATTTGGTGGCTTATAAGTGCTGGTCGAGAAGTATTTTAAACTGGATTTGGTTTCTCTTTCTGTAATAAATTAAACCTCCCAATATTTTCTGGTGTTCTTTTCTACTTGATTTTTCCATTCATTCTTTGAAGGTGGATCATCCATAAGTATGCGAGCTTGTGGAAGATTGTATTTAAAAAAGATTTTCTTCAGCTTTGAGAACCAACTCCTGCTATTTGCATCATATAGTGTTATTTGTCTTTCTGCAATGCTGTGTTCCAGTGTATTATTGTCTCTGATAATTTGACCAAATAAGGACAAGATTTTTTTGTCAATCTGTAATTCAGTGGGTTCCAGACCTAATAGGAGGTACGTTGCTACCTTTGCACATCTATTCGGGAGCCATTGTAGCTGTTTTAGTCAGCTGATTTGAAATTGTTCTAATCTTTTCAATTGTTGTTCGTTGATATGAAGCATTTCGGTACCATAGTGCATTCTCGGTGTTACAAAAGTGTTCCATATGTGTACAGAAACTGTTTGACTAAGACCAGTTTTTCCATGTAGACCTGCTCTAAAGAGACTGTAGGTAGTGCGCCTTCCTTGTTGTATTATTTCCTCAATATTAACAGTTTCTGATATATTTCTCTTTATTCCAAGATGTATTGTTTTATCTGTTTCTAGAATAGATTCTTCCCAAAGATTCCAGATATTAATGTCTAGATTTGGAGTATTGTATATCAGTATATTACTCTTTAAGTTATTGATTTCAAGTCTCTCTTTATTAGCAAAATCTTGAAAGATGTATAATGCAGTTTGTAAATCAATAGCACTGTTGATGTAGGTGCTGGTATATTTAAATGACCTATTTCTGCTCCAATGAAATGTTCTTCGAGGGTATCTGATAGACTGTTGTTTAACTGTATATACAATTGTGTAGATAAAGTGCCTCCTTGTCCATGCTTTTTAAGACTTTCAAAGTAGGAAGTGGAAGCAAGCGTAATCCAAAAGAGGGGACATATAAATAGACATGGAAACCAAGAGAATAAGAAAGACGACACATGATAGACACTTTAAAATCAGTTTAATAATACTTATATCGACTTTGATATATTTGCAGTTAATTACCCAGACTTCTTATCAATCTAACAAACTTGAAAGAAAGCAAATCAGGACAGCAGCAGTTCACCTTTTCTGGATTATAATGTTTCTTTTTTAGAAGGTAAAATCAAAACTTAAAAATATATAACAAGAGAGACCATTTCTCATTACATATTGCCAATATTCCCTTTCCTAAAGGGGAAGTCCCTTTGGCTCCTTGATACCGTGTACATAATTCTCAACTGGTCCATTGTATGCAGCAATGGTTTTAATGAATGAAACAATTGTATTACCAGCAAATTATTGATTCAAGGATATCATTACCATAAATCTATTCTCCATATTTATTCAACATTGGTAATTTTGATTGATATCATGGCGATTGGTAATTTTGTATTTAGCCCAAACATTTACCAAATTCTATCATAAATATATATATATATATCGATTTAAAGTTTGGTTGTACATACAAAGTTGATAAAAAACAAAATATCACATGCAAACTTTTATGGAAATTTGGTAAATAAAGCTCATAAATTTAAACACAAACCATTGGAACTTAGTAGTTACTTGAATTAACTTATACATAAAGATTATCTTTACAACATTTATTTAAGATCTTTGAATATTGTCTTCTTTTGGTATAAACATTAACTCTCCGCTAAATATTTTACATCAAAACTAAATTTAGTCCATTTTTATTACTTATATTACATTTTCGTCCTACAAGTTGTTGATGATTTTTTATGACACTAGCACCATACCCTGTTTTCTTTAGGCTATTAATGACATTTTTACTCTAAATCCAGCCAGATGTGTGTTTGATTGATGTCTTAGCATAAGAGAATCAGTATTATTATTAACACTGTTTAGACTTTGAACTAGCCGTCAGAAACAGCAAGTATGATTTGAGGTCAGAACATCTTTTGTCTCTTGATTTATTTGTTAGTGTCTCTGTGCTTTGTTTCCACTTCAAAATTAAAATCTTATAGAGTTGGTTTTTGGTGTGTTGTTATACCGTTTTGTCGCAGGACTGTCCAAGGTTAGTGGGAGGGTTGAGTTCTCACAAACATGTTTAACCCCACTACATACTTTATGTACCTGCCCCATGCTAGGATCCTGTAAACCAGTTTTTGGCTTGTTTTTATGTTTAAAGTTCATCTGAACATATTTTTCAAAATGGCCCCAAACTTGGGGCATGTTTTAAATTTCCTTTTTACTTTACATTTTGTTTCTTGAAATTACAATAGATGACTTCAAGGTGAAATGTGGACAATCTCAGAGTACTACGGAAAAAATACTGTACTGGATTATTTCTACTCTTCTAAAAAACAAAAAGAAAACAAACAGCTAATACCAAAGAGATTTAACAAAAATGAATGGAAAAAATATTAATATAAGCAATAAAGTATCATCTTTATTGTACTCTGTAAAAAAAATCCTTAAATTAGGTGTTCATTTCAGCAAAGGTTGTGGTGAACCTTAGAGGTAACTTGTTTTACATTGCTTGTTTTGCCGATAGTTATTTGAATATCATCACATTTATTTTGGAGCATTTTACAGCTAGCTGTAGGGTGTGGACATGTGTAAATCATTGAAGGCTTAAAGGAACTGTAGAAGTTTGTGATTTACATGTTTTGGATTGCTTTCTCATAAACAATCATACTACATAAATATTTTTAGCCCACCTGGCCTCAAAGGCCATGTGAGCTTTTCTCATCACTTTGCGTCCGTCGTCGTAAAATTTTTACATTTTCATCAACTCCTCTGAAACCGCTCGGCCAATTTTAACCAAACTTTGGTGAAATATTCCTATAATAGTCCTCTTTAAATTTTGAGTTGGGTTTTGCAGGGAACTATTCAATATGGCCGCCATATCTCGACATAGTTTAACATTTGACCTATGGGAATTTTACGTTTTCGTCAACTCCTCTGAAACCGCTTGGCAAATTTTAACCAAACTTTGGTGGAACGATCCTATGATAGTCCTCGTAAAAAATATATGTTGTATTTTGCCGGGCACCCTTAAATATGGAAGCCATGGCTCGACATAGTTTAACATCGGACCTTATAGGAATTTTACGTTTTCGTCAACTCCTCTGAACCTGCTTTGCCAATTTTAACCAAACATTGGTGGAATGTTTCTATGATAGTCCTCTTTCAAATTTGTGTTTGATTTTCCCGGGCACCATTCAATATGGCCACCATGGCTCGACAAAGTTTAACATTGGACTCTGTGGGAATTTTACGTTTTCGTCAACTCCTCTGAAACAACTAGTCTGATTTTAACCAAACTTTGGTAGAATG
>JAULBM010205599.1:0-17330 GCA_032357055.1 Geukensia granosissima
ATGCTTGAATACGCAAACGTCAAATTCTCAAACATAAACGTTTTTCGTTTGTTTGAAAAATGGCGGAATCTGTCGGACAAAGTTAAGCTCTATTTAAAGTTATTTAAAATAAATTACTTTTGGCAAAAATGTGAATAAATGATAAGAAATATTCTAGATTACTACAGTTTAAAACAAAAGTTACATGACATATTTCCAAAATTCGCAGAACTTCAATTATTTAATTGCTTTTTTTCGCGGACTTTTCACCAAGCCAGAAAAGGTGAGAAAATGAGTTATCTCCCCCTTCGATTGTTGTCGACAGGCCTTAGCAATAATGACGGTATCGATGGGTTTGCTTTCCAACTGTACATATCATTTTTTTTATTAATATATTTTATTAATTCGCAACCTTGTTTCATCGAAATTGTCCGTTCACACGGAACTAGAATGCGCATTGAATTTGAAGTATCCAATTCGCATTATTGAAAACGTATCCTTAATGCGAATTGGTTAATGCGCATTATTTCAATTCGAATTAATTCGCATTAGGATTTCATTGACGTGTGAACGCGTAACTAGTTTTTATTGCGTATTGAATGCGAATTATATGTCCGTGTGAACGCAGCAATATAATGACATTTTTACCAAATATAATCAACCGAAAATTTTGCACAACCCGTTGTTTGAAAACGAGATCCGTGACATAGACATTTGATTATAATTTTTTGAATAGGACAATTTAGGTTATTTTTGGAAAAGTATAAAAATTGTGTCGATTTTAATTGAAACACCCAAACTTTCTTTATTTGCCATGGTAAAATGGGAAATCCTTATCATATTAACAACAATGAAAAGATACCTAGGGGCAGAGGGGAATGCTAAAGTCGGATGATATTAAAAGTTATGTATGGGTAGACACACACAAAACTAAACAAATCTCTGTATTGGAATCGAAACCTCGAGCAACATACGAAAGCAACTGCTATCTCAGATGTTCCAGACTGGTAATCAGCCCATCTCCTTTTGTTACTGGTCAGTCAACCAACGTTGTCAAGGAGTGTTTAATTTCTCAGATGTTTAAAAACTTTGAAAACTGATTATCTTTACAATCAAATATCATCCTAACTAGTTAAAATGGGAAAGGCACTAAATAATAAACTGTTTTTATGTTTATTAAATACAAATACATAAATAAATTCATTTTATTTGCAGTGTGTGTGAGGATGTGTGGGTATGTGATATTGAAGACGGATATATTTTTGTATTGGATCATTTGTGGAAGTAAACTTTGATTTCTAATAGTTGGTTATTATTAGCCTTCAACCAATTATCCCGGAGTCGTTTTGTTAATTTAAAGACCTATAAATTATTTTCTACTCTGTATCGTAATGTTTAGCCATCCAACAGTCAGAAAATGTTTTGTTTGTTATCATGTAAGATTTATATCTATAGATCTAAAAATTATAAAAGAAATTCGAAGATACCGAAGGGGCAGACAGAAATCGTTCAATCGGAAGACAGACCAGACCATGGCCAATAAAACGAAACGAACGACAAACATAGAACACATAACACTACACTGAAAACTAAAGCTGGAGTAACATGAACCCTATAAAAATCAGGATGAGTTAAGGTGCTCCGGAAGGGAAAGCAACTCCTGCTCCACTAGTGGCACCTGTTGTATTACTCAGTAGTCAAAGCCGGTGTATAGTCACAATCGATGTTAGTCGCAACCGGTATAGGAACGGATTTGTATTCATGACAGTCGGAAGATATCCATTGTCATCTGTGAAATCTGATGAATTTTATCTTTTTATATAACTTTTACCATTTTGTTTTCCTTTTTTAATAGACATGTTAACAGACAAATCTATATGAATAGGGACTGTGTAGATTGATGGACGAGTTTTTCAACAGACCATTCGCATTTCAAGTGCACAAACTCATTGACCCAAATTTCCAAGTCTTGGTCTCATATGAAGCGAGAACTGTATCCAAGGGCTATTTTCAAATATTGACAAGACATTAGCTAGGTATTTCAATTTAACTTACTAATGTTTTATCATTAAACAGTTCAACCCCCCGCAATTTTCAATAATCAACAAGATCTTCCCAAGCGAGAGTTAACTCATTTCTAAGATTACCAACGATACAGGATGTTTTAACATTATTTCTTATTCGGGTTCAGGATAATCTCTATATTACTCTTAACAAATAACAGGTTCTCAACTAGCTAAGGTACACTGATACTTTGGGGATCAATCAATTAATTATAGTGATAGTAAAATTGCGCAGGCGGAAATTAAACCCTGATTGAACTGTTTAAGTGATTAAAAGCAAGACTGTGTTAACAGAAATCTGCATTAATGCTACGGATAAACTGTAACACATAAACACAGGGAAGATAAAATATCGAAAGTTAACAATTAGAAAGATAAAATTATCTTGTTTGTCGTTTTTCTAAAATTTAAGTTATGACCGAAGTTAGGCAAATTTTGTCCCACGCCATCCATCTTGGAATCTACGATACATGTAGGTATCGCGGGACAAAAAAGATCGATCCCCCCATAGCAACAGGTTTTTCTGTTTGTAATTGAGATTGAGTGTCTAATTGTTTCTTTTTTTTAAGTTCTTTTTTTTTCTTTTTTGTTCTTTGGAACATGAATTAGAAACTTCTACATTAATATTACTCTAGACTTAAATAACCCATAAAACAAATAGAAAAACCCGTGTTAATGTTTTGACATATTAAATGGTCTTTTGGGATAAATTTAAATTCTCCTGTACTCCTTCAAATACAGAATAATTTTTGAAAAACATTAAGATTCATGTATTTACAATTTATGTGATTGTATGCCAAGTATTAAATATTTCACAACTCCATGCATTGTAAAAACTCCACGTTCCTTTTTTGAGGCGTTCATCGACTCTTTTAATCGTTGAATTTGCAAGTGTTTTTATTTCATCATGAACATTTTTTTCTTATTATATTTCCCTAGGTTATAATTTCCAGTACGACAATATAATGCAGAATGCAAATTGACCTAATAAAGTGGACCACTGTACTTCATTCGTTGATTGGACCCCGGAAAAATCTACACGAATTCAAAAACTAACAAACCGATGAATGTTATTAAAACTTCGAAATTGGGTATGCATGAATAAAAATATAATCACTGTTTTATTTAAAAATAGAATTAATGATTTTCAGCTCACTTTTTAAGCCGCTTTTATTTCATCAAAATTTTAAATATAAACGACAACAAATTTCTTGCTGATCTTTCCAGGCACACTAAAGAAATAGAAAATTGGCTACAAAACGTAAAATTTTGGGGTAAAATGCAAAGTACGAGTTTGAGGGGTATAAGTGCTTGCCGCAAAACTGATATTAGCAATAGATTTTTAAACCCAATAAAAAACATACCTAAATGTAGTAAAGATGTTTAAACAAACAACAGCTTCACACCATATGGAACATTTAAATCGCGGTTATAGTGTTCATGCATTCTACAGTTTTTATTCGATAAAGATATAAAGATCCGATTGTTATTGAAAGGTTTTTTATTATAGTTTAATTGAATAAATTAATTTATCGCACGCATTTTCCGCACTCAAAGTCGGAAAATATTGTCATCTGAGCTAACGCTCCTCGGACCTTAACATGACCACGCGTGCAAAGTGTCTGGTTCCTTTGTTATCGTTGTAATTTGATTGGCAATTTAACCCTCAGTTTGACCGGTACGAAAAATCCATTTCACAAATGACAATGTTTATATTCCCACTGTCGTGACTACAAATCTGTTCCTATACCGGTTGTGACTAGCATCGATTTTTACTATAAACCGCCTTTGTCTACTGAGTAACTAAACGGATGTCACTAGCGGAGCAGGAGTTGTTTACCCTTCCTGATCACCTGAACTCACCCTGGTTTTTTGTAGGTTTCGTGTTTCTCTAGCTTTGATGTTCAGTGTAGTGTAGTGTGTTCTATGTTTGTCTTCATCTTCATTTTTGTTTGTCATGGTCTTCTTTACCATTTCTGTCTGTCCCTTTGGTATCTTCGACTTCCTTTCAGTTTATAACATAAAACCGATTAAAATCTATTGTTTTTTGTGTGAACTTCCTCTTTGCCCATAAACAATTACAAATTATCACATGTGATGGTTAGAGGAAATGATACACATATCAATACTTTAAAACAACAATGGCCACATTAGGAAGTGTAAGGAAAGCACAAATTCCGATTGCTTGTCGAGTCTGCGACAACGCGAATATTACATGGAAATGTAACGACTGTGATTACTTTATGTGTCATGACTGTAAAGAAAACATTCACCCAAGACTGAAATTAGCAGACGAACATGACGTAATTTCTGTTCAAGATATCAATAGCACGCCATATACAAGTAATCTTTCGTCTGAAGTTGTTGTTTCAGTTTTTAATTCGTATAAAACTTCAGTTGTAGGGATCCATTCACTATTATGTGCTGATGATGACATTGTATATTTTATTTGCAACCTGCCCGGATCAAGCCAATTCGTAAAAGCCAAACTTCTGAAAGCGTCTTTGAGGAAACTGCAGTCTAATGAAAAGCGGTGGTTTGATATTACATTAAACAATGAAGGTGAGATTCTGTTTACAGACCCTTGGAAGGATAATAAACTATACCTGTGGTTAAATTCTGGAGAAGCAAAGCCTGTTTTGGATGGTTCGCCGATAATGCTACTATCACTGCATACAAATATTCATGAAAATGAGCTGATAGTAGGAATTCGGGAACAAGGTGAGCCCTTCCCGGTTACTGAGTTTTCTGTTAGACAAGTAATTATCTTCGACGGAGGTAATTTGAAAAGAAAAAGAACCCTTGAGTTTGATAGCATAGGAAATAAACTTTTTTGTTATCCTGCGCGTATAACCACTGACTCGAAAAATGTTATGTATATAGTTGATTGGATAAACGATAGGCAAGATGCAAGAATTGTTGCTACCAATAGATACGGCAAAGTAAAATTTATATACAATGGCCATGAAAAATACGATAGATTCCTACCACTTGGAATCACTACAACTCCAAGTGATAATATTATTGTAACAGATTCCATCAATGATGCTCTCCATGTTTTAAATCGAAACGGTGAACTGATTGCGTTTCAGATTCTTACCGAGTTAAACGTTTACAGGCCTGCCTGTATATGCGTTGATTCTGAAGGATATTTGTTGATCGGGTGTTTAGGATTATCCGAAGAGGAAACAGCAAAGCTACATGTGTTAAAACCATCAGAAAATATAATGTGATATTGCTAGTATCATTTTCAACTACCATAATAATACTGTGGATGGTGAATTCTTTACGGGGGTTAAAATTGACAATTGTACACACATGTTTGTTAACTTGAACTGATATACAATGCCTGTGCTGGTGGATCACGCCACCGATGGTGTTCACCAGCCCAGTTGTCAGACTTGTCTGACAAGAAACTTATCAAACAATTCTGCATTTGTTTAACTCTATAAAGCAATGAAAATACGGAAAGGCTTTGAAAAGTATTGCACTTCGTATTTGTTCCTATCGTCTTATTTGGCTTCACGTTTCGATTTCTATGGATTTGAGTGCTTCTTTTGCTATGTTGGATCTTAGAGGTTACGCCTTCAAATGTACAAATAGCATAAAATTCTCCGTATTTATTCAAAATTGGTAATTTGTATTTTGAAAAAACTGGGTCGGTGCCCCTGCTGGTGAATCATGTCCGGATGGTATTCACCAGCCCTGTTGTCAGACTTGTCTGACATGAAATTTACTAAACAATTTTTAACAGACATTTGCTGCATTTGTTAAAATTGTAAAGCACTGAAAATACGGAAAAGTCTCGAAAAGTATTGTACTTAGTAGTTGTTCCTGCCGTCAGATTTTGCTTCCCATTTCGATTTCTTTGGATTTGAGTGCTTCTTCTGCTATGTCTGTATTTTGGACTTCCTACGATTTGGTTCTAATGCTACTGATGAGAGGTAATTACTTGAAATGTACATGTAGCATACTAAAATCCTTTACATATATTTAAAATTGGTAATTTTGTATTTTAGTTATACAAATATCTTCTCTAATTTTCTCAATAAAAGAATGGAAAACACCAAAACAAAGGACGGGGGTTGTTAATGCACATTTTTGGCCAAAGAATTCAGCTAAAAATGAAAATAAGCTAATATCTTTTATTTTATATAACAATGCCTAGGATATCTAACAGAATCTGTAGTTTAATTGATTCTCCAATGGTCACCTGGCACATAAAAATTGCACTAAATATAAAATTAATAAGAAATTACTCAATTTAATACAGTCTTCTTGATTTTAATAAAGATCGCACAAAGGCATCACAACTTGACTTTTCACAATTATTGAAAAACTGGTTGAACAAAACACTTCTAAAAACTTAGTATGTTTACAGAAAATGTTACATTCTTGTTAAAATATATAATTTATCTTGCCGTTTTGTTAAATTGATGAAATATATACTTATTAATTAATGAATTTTTAAAAGACGGTTATTTAACCGCATTTTCCCAACAACTTATTATTGTGTCACCAAATCTAAAATTGAGGTCAAATATGAGACTTACTTCTTTGCCACAACAAAAGTGAAACTGTACTAGCAAAAGTTTCACAATGAAATATATCGCTGTATTTCTAATTGTTCGCCGCAGCATAGGAAATATATTGTAATTAAAAATTCATTTTAACTTGAAATAAAGAAAATTCCATAGGATATACTGATCATTTTATTTTATTTTTTGTAAATGAGCTTAATTTCGAGAGTGCAATCAACTAAAAGTCCCCGGTAACAATACACGGCAAAACTTACATTTAATGAGGTTTGAAGAGAGAAAAAAAGATTTTAAGAATATAATTGAATGTTGTTTTCTTTATATAACGTTGAAGGGCAATATACATCAGTGAACATTAAAACAAAATGGGGTAAATGTCAGAGAGATTGCACTCCTACTACGATAAAACAGAGTAATTTACAAATCTAGAGGTCTCCACGAAGCCTTCAACAAGGGTGGAATACCACTCCTTGTGAAAAGCTCTTTATCGCCCCAAATAAAAAATCGTGTATATCTAAAATAATGCTGCTCTTACCTGAATATTATTTTAAAATGTGCATGTAACAAAACATTACACACAAAGAAAAACCTATGACCACAGTTCCTGACTTGGGACAGCCACATGAGACATGAAGTGGGGTAAAAGTAGTTATGTAGGTATCCAACTCTCCCCCAACGAGTGGTCAACGAAAACATTCAAAGAAACCAAATCAGCAACCGACTAACCATAGAAATCAAACAGAAAGTCACCAGTACCTAAATTACAAAAAAAAATAAAATTAAAACAAATACATGCATAAAGATACATCTCTAATGAATGGTCGCAATTACTAAAAGTAAGCTCGAGGTTAGATCCCTAGTGATAAAACATCAAGCCTGACAACACGAAATTTCATCAAATACAGTATGTATTGACGATTTAATATTGTGTTGTCATTTAACTTGGAGAAAGACAAGATGATTACCATGCTAAATGTATTAATATTTGTGTTATAAAAATGATGCGATCATTTTATTTAATATTTGTACCAACAAAAAAGTTTTAATGTCTTGACTACAACGTCCTTGTACCACTTGTGAATAAGTTGCCCTTTTGAGATAGATTTTTCAGTTTCAATTAAATTTGACTTCAGGATGGGATGCGGCAAAAAAATTAATTTGCCTTGGAAAATTTCGTTTGTTGTACTATAGGACTAAATTGATACAACTACTCGAACATCCTAATTCTAACAGCCACTTTAATTTTTTGTATTAGGGAAATAACACGCCATCTTTGAATGTATACAAATTACCTAAAACAGGACATTGCTACATATTCAGTTGAATCTCTATAAATACAGTTGTTTTAAATCAGCTTTTATTTGCCCACCAACCCTCATCTTGATAATTCATGGAATTTTTAAACCTTGGTCACGCTTTTATTGGGGATATATTATCTGAACAATTATATTTTTGTACGCTCTTTCGTTGAATTCTAATGAGTTTTATTTTTTGAAGAGTATGCATGGATGCTTGTATTATGTTCTTTTAAATTCCTTAACATCTTTCACTGATTACTCCATGAAAAACGTGTAAAACATTACAGAATCAAGAATATCAAAACATCATCACTAAACATTGGTTTTATGTACCTAAATTTGGGTTTAAATTCAGACTCTTGCGCTTATTCATAATTGTAAGCATCATAGCTCCCTATGCAGAATAGTAATAACTTGTGCTCCTGATTCCTATTTCTTTTGATCGAACCAGTTGTCAAGTATCCATGCTTATAATTATGAGAAATTATTTAATCAAAATTAAAAAGTCTAACTCACAATTAAATATAACGACCTAAAGACGGGCTAGACAATAAAGTATATTGTTGTGAGTAAGTCCAGACATATCTTGGTCAACAGTAGAACCAATTTACAGAGGAATACATTTCTAAAGCATTAAACTTCATTATTGCCTACAAAATTGTCCAGTTTGGTGTGAACGAGCTTTCCAGCATGCGATCAAAATTTCAATGGGCAATTATTACTCTGCTTCTTGCTTACCTGTTTCGTCAATCAATTGTGGCTTTCTACAAATGCTTTTGTAGAAAAGACAGAAGGATTGCTCAAAACATTAATTTAAGCTTTCCTTAATGTAATAATTTTCGTTCACTGGGCAATGCTCGGATATGCGATAAGCAAATGAACATAATGATCTTGCGATACAAATATGTCTTTACACATGTCTAATAGACACCTAGTTGTGTCATTAATAAATGTAAAAGACACAAAATTGTATGCATTTTCTTTGGAAATTAAATATACAACAGATACTCAAAAGTCTCCCTCATACCTTGATCTCCATCTGGAATTTGACAATGGGGAAATAAAACATACAAACTCTATGACAAAACGTGACGACTGTATTTTCAATAGTCAACTTCTCGTTCATTACCAGTAACAGTCCAGTTCCCCAATCGTATGGCATATATTGTTCACAGCTTGTACTCCTGTGCACATGGCTAATAAAGCGATTGTTGAATCAAGAACCGAGGCTGTTTCACTGTTATAATAATTACCCCAGATACTCTACAGTCAACTCCACTATCTTATTAACCAGTATTAAATATCCCAGATATAAATTTCTATGAAGAGTGGGTTGTAACATCTAAACAAGCTATTCGCTAACTCCACCAGTTGTATCCTGATCTAGATACAATACTATTTAAGCAATACCATTTATCGGATTGGAATATGTATAATACGGCGGGAGACTTAAAAGATGCAGGAACTGCTTATCCTGGTGGACCACCTGATTTTAACAACGGTTTTTTTAAGGGGTAGCATTGCTCATAAAAGTGTGTTTTTTGTCTTGTCTGGGATGAAAGTCGCGGAAGACGAAACAAACCAGTCGAAATCTGTCGTCGTAGTCGTCGTCCACATCTGGCTTAACCTCAGATAATTTTTGTTTTTCAAACTCAAATATCTAGGTCAAATCTTCATGGATTTTCGTGAATTTTGAATATGAATTTGAGTAATATTTAGAATTTTTTCCGAATTTTGTTAAATAATTGCTCATGAGTATGGTTAATCCTAATGTTATTTTTAATTAAAAGACTTGAATAGCTTGGTCAAGTTTTCAAAGATTTTAATGATACTTGCTAAGGAGATTTTGATAGATAATTGTACTTAGTTTTTGCTAAATCCTTATAGATTTTCATACAACTTGCTCGGAAGCTTTTTATTTTTCTTTGGGGAATGAATCCAAGTATAAAGCAGATGTTTTAAAAGTCTGTGGTATCTTTAATTTCAAGTTCGCTTAATATTTTTATGTAAAAGGAATTCGAAGATATACCAAAGGGGCAGACAGAAATCGTTAAAACGGAAGACAGACAAAACCATGGCCAACAAAATGAAACGAAAGACAAACATAGAACACACAACACTACACTGAAAACTAAAGAAGCCTAGTTGATTTGTTGTCCATCTGTCGAGAATACTCAGGAAAGCCTAAATGACCTGTGTTCCCCTGTCAAGAATACACATAAAGCCTAATTGATTTGTTATTCTTCAGTCGAAAATACTCAGGAAAGCCTAGTTGACTTGTTGTCTACCTGTAGAGATTACTCAGGAAATCTTATCTGACTTGTTGTTCTCCTGTCGTGAATACTCAGGAAAGTTTATCTGACCTGTTGTTCCCCTGTCGAGAATACTCAGGAAAGCTCACCTGACTTGCTGTCCTCCTGTTGAGAATACTCAGGACAGCATATCTGACTTGTTGTCCCCCTTTTGAGAATACTCAGGAAAGCCAACCTGACTTGCTGTCCCCTTGTTGAGAATACTCAGGAAAGCATATCTGACTTGTTGTCTACTTGTCGAGAATACTCAGGACAGGACAACTGAGCTGCCTTTTGAACAAATCATTATCATGATTTCTTTTCAAGCTTTTTCAATGAGAATACTTTGCAGATTGTTGTTCCGTTTATTCTATTGTGTTTATTTTTGATCAAGATATTATCCTATTCTAAAATGAAATAAAATTCTTGTAAATAACATTGGTCTGTCAATTTTAAACAAAATGATTAACAGATCGGTAAATGAATCACTGAAACTTCAAAGTGATATCTAAGGATATGACGTTAGGCCTTTGTGACCCCATAATTTTACATGGTAATAAAAACACAAAAATTTGAACGTCTGTATTTGTGACATTCCGTGTTAAGAGGCTTAATGTTTTATTATCAGGAATCTCCCTCTGAGCTTGCTTTCAGTAACTCCGAGCATTCATTAGATATGTATCTGCATATTTGGCATGTATTTTGGTTTAGTACATTTATTGTAATTCAGGTACTCTCTGGTCAGATTAAAATCCGTCGGTTGCTTCATTTGTTTTCTTTGATTTTTTCTGTTGACAACTCGTTGGTGGAGGGTTTTGTACCCACTAAACAAGTTTAAACCCACCACATGTATGACATCTCGTGTTAAGAGGCTTGATGTTTTATTATCAGGAATATCCCTCTGAGCTTGCTTTCAGCAACTCAGAGCATTTATTAGATATGTATCTGCATATTTGGCATGTATATTTGTGTAGTACATTTATTGTAATTCAGGTACTCTCTGGTCGGATTAAAATCCGTCGGTTACTTCATTTGTTTTCTTTGATTTTTTCTGGTGACCATCTGTTGACCACTCGTTGGTGGAGGGTTTTGTACCCACTAAACAAGTTTAACCCCACCCGTGTATCATGTGCCTGTCCTAAGTCAATAATTATGGTCTAAGGTTTGTGTTAGTGTTGAATGTTTTGAGAATTGCACATTTTTGATAATATTCAGGTAAGAACAGTATATTTTACGCATACACGATTTTTTATTTGGGGCGATTTAAAGCTTTTCACAAGGAGTAGTATTCCACCCTTGTTGAAGGCCTTGACGGGACCTCTAGATTTGTAAATTCCCTCTGTTTTTCTCGTGGTTGGAGTGAGTGCAATCTCTCTGATATTTACCCCATGTCCTTCCATTTTCATTCATTCTTGAAAATGTTTTATTGATCCTTGGATGTGTAGACATCTTCTATTTCGTTTAATATCGCACAAAATGATAAACAATTAGAGAGTTTCATTCTTGGCATCATTACACCAATATATTTTATGATAAATGTGTTTAAAAATATGATTTTGAACTACATTGCAAAGTTAATGAAATTATCTCAATAGAAATATTTATAAACAAAAATTACAGCGTACATTGTATGACGCAAATGGTGACATTTACTCGAGATCTATTAACCATATTTTCTAAAGATCATTAAACCTGTTAGTTCTTTTTATGTGAATATATAAGATTTTATTTGATTGTAAGATTGTGATCCCAGTTATAAGCATGGGGATGAATTTAATTCTATAAAATGGAAGCGAAAGAAAACCGAAGAGCAAGGCGGGGACAAGCTGACAAACACAAAAAAGGCGAAACATGGAATATTCTTATCAAATAAAACAGAAACAAACATACAACTATAAACAATGCGGGCACATAAAAAAAATCGGTAGGTGATTCGGATATGTAAGCAGTTCCTCTCTCTTTAAAGCTTCTTTGGCATTGTGCATTGTCCATTCCGGTCCTAGTTATTTCGGGCTAAATAGGGTATTTGTCGTCTTTATGTATCTATTTATTGTTTCTAGTTTTATTGCTTTTTATTCCACAAGATGATCTATGATTCTAAAAGGGTACACATCTTACATATCTTTATAACAAATATTCAAAAACCAAATTGAACTGTGTGTAGCTATAAAGCACTTTTCTGGATTTACGTATACCTTCATCAGACACGCTAGGACAAAAAGAAGAAGATCGGTCAAACTTTAAGAATTTCTACTTAGCCTCATGGTCCAAATAAAACAGTTCATGACGTAATAAAAACGTAAAGAGAAGGGTCAGAGAATTTTACAAATTTCAATGCGGGGTTATTCTGGATAGTAGTCTGCATCGCTTGTTCAATTCTTTGCAGCTGCATGGAAATCTTTCTTCTTCACCCTTCCTTTGTTAACAAAGGTTGTTATGCCGTCGTCTTGGCAACTTCTTACCCAACAAATCTGTAAATGCAAAAAATCTATCTTATTTCAAAAACCAATTTGTTTCAATTATTTTCTATACCAAAACGTCGCACACTGAATTAAAATGTACGACAGTTAACCTTAGTATTGATTGCGACATGTACAATTTCCAATTCAAGTATTGTCCTGCTAGCCGCTGATTTTTGAGAATAATTAAATCTATTTTAAAAGAATCTCCCAAAAGCTTCCTTGCTATAGAACCTAATTATCGTGAGCTGCACGCTATTAGGATTTTGTAGAGGAATGTGCCAGAAAATCCGTAAAGCGAAAGGAAGAGGTTTATACCCAATCAGAATGGATAAAAGCTGCAAGGTCACGCATTCAAATTAGAGTAAGCCAACTCAGAAGATCAATGATTACAAAAGCGACTTCTATTTTCAACGATCGTGATGCTGCTGAAACTCAACATCATTCATACTATTCAGATAGGTTGTCGTTCTAGCATACAAGGCCACAAAAGTCTTAAGCAGACATATGGCAATCCTGCTTACACTGCGACAAATCTCTTTATAAAGATCATTTATCATTGATTATTTAATAAGAGGTTTGTCTTCCTTTAGAATTTCTGGTTGAGGACTTTGATCTTCCTTCATTGTATAAGGTACGTTATGTACTTATAATCAGCATTTAATAGCTTTGGTAGATTTGATTATCTACTTAATAGTTGTCTTGTCAAAAAGGATGGTGACAGACTACTAGTTATACAAATACATTGTTCTTGGTAGAAATATGCAATACTTTGTTCAACGCGACAAAAAATGAAAACAAAGGCCTAATATACAAGAGGAGTAGTAATAGAAACGTAAGATTTTCGTATTTGAACGTTTTTGTCTAGTTTGGTGAAGATCGAAGTTTCCAGCAGACAATCGGCATTATACTTGTCCTCTCATTTTCGAATTGTTTTCTACTCATTTGATGCTGATATTCTTCAAAGACATTTGCAGAAAAAGACAGACAGCTTATTCAAATGTTTAATTTCTGCTTCCGATACATTGATTATGTTTTTCAATGAACAACCATCGCTTCGGTGATTACACTTCTGGGTCTGCCTCAAACCTTGACTTTATTTCCAAATGAACCATAAAAGGAAGGCTACAAATAAAACTGTATGTCACAACTTTTAAACAGTCAACTTCCCGTTCAATGGAAGTAAAATTCCAGCTGGCATTGCGTACGAAATATACATCTTACAACGCTGACACTACTTCATAGCATGTGTTAAATACAGACTCAGACGATGACTTAGAAACTGCTTAAACAAGTTGCACCCGGTTGAAGTTGACAGTTGATACCACATTAATTCTCCGCCCGTCGTTTGAACGTTTATCTTTTTATCAATTGAATCTGCAGAAAAACAGGTTTTAATTGTCATTCCTGGAAATGATCAATATTTGGTATTAAACAAAAAAAAAAATGAGGACCCTGTTGAAAAGAAAGAATATGGCATATATGCCAGAATGACACAATTAACATCTATTCTGGATTGTGCACTGCATAATTTCTCGTTAAACTGTTCGGATTATTTCACAAGATTACCGTGGGGCACGAAAAACTTTAAAAAAATAGCACCTTGCATTTCTTTCTTTTATCAAACAGATTATAGACAAAAAAGAAAATCAACGATTGAAAATGTCTATATTTCACTGCCTGCAAAGCGCTTTTCTGGACTAACATTCATCAGGTACGCTTGTGACCAAATATTAGTGAATTCATAACACACTTCAACAGGGCTGGTCGCCAATGGGTCACTGCTCTATGGGATTTGCAAGAAGTTGGTCATTACTTTATCACACCACGTTGTGTTACGGTCGAAGGTTCCTGCTAGGTAGCACGTGTTGCTGCTTCGATGACTGCTACGTGTATGAATAATGATGATGGTGAAAAAAGTGCTGACTGAAAACCGAACGGGCTATTTACATACACCGGACTCCATTAGAGGCCTAATTTTAAAGAAAGATAACAACCAAAAGAAGCCAATGAAAATATAACATGACATTTCATATTGGTCTCGTATACAAAAAAGAAAGGGACAGGGTATATCATTAAGTAAGAAGACAGCAAAAATGGCAAACATCAGTATATTAAACTAAGCAGAAAGCCAAAGTGTGAGTAACACGAACCTGATGAAAACGAGGACGCTCTCAGATTATCCAGAAAAACTAGAGTACAGTATCAAGTGAAAGATAGATAACCCATCTACATGGCACTGGAATGTTGCTACACACGAGTGATTTGCTCACGGAGGGAAAATTAAAATCATTCCTTCGTCGTAAGCATCATTTTCAACCCGTTCTTTTCATTTGAAATCATGTAGATGTAAGAATAATTATTAAGCAGAACTTTCTGTTTCTGTAGTAACTTTGTAAGCCTTTTCATCAATGCAAAGGTAAACCTATGCTTTTATTTTATCTTTTAGTTTTGAATGTGGAAAGGTGGTGCAAATGGCAGAAATGAAATGTTTTAACGCTGCTGCAAGCGAAAAAAGACCTTGCTTTGCACCTACTGTTAAAGTTTGAAGTTTTTTGGTGTTCTTATACTATATATTTAAAGTAAAGATATGCCGTAAAAGTCAAGTCCATAGTTACCGAGAGACATCTATAATGATTTAATCTTCAGTCAGAAATTGATTATCAAACAGGATGGTGTGCAACACCAAATTAAAATTTAAGAGTGGCAATGAGTTTGTCATTATTTGTAGCGATGAAAAGAATGGCAACAATGTCATGTCGTTTATGAATAAGTAGAACTGTAAGTTTCAACTGATTACAGTTAACTAGTAATGTAGGATGCGATATCCCTTGTTAAGTTACAGCCCTGCAATAGCAAGAAATCATACTATTTAGTATTATGGAATTTATCAACCACAATTTCGCCACAACTGTGATTCGTAAAGTTGAATGAATTAAATCTGAAACTAGAGATTCACAATTACTGGCCAATGAAATACCAACAACCTGCTGATAAACTGTATTTTCAAAACTAACATCAATATTATCAAAGCGAAATTCCATTGCATGAAGCCAATCAAACTGCGCCCAGTCTGTATTTATCATTTATTTCATAAATAAAATGGGAATGGTATATGTGTAACCGTTCCGTTAAACAAACTTCGACGTTGTAGTCAAGACATTATACTTGTTTTTGTTGGTACATTAAACTTATCGCATCATAACACAAATATTAATACATTTTGCATCGCATCCATATCGTCTTTCTTCACGTTTATTAACAAAACAGTATAAAATCTCAGACATACTGTGTTTGATGACATCCTCGTGTTGATAGGCTTGATGTTTTATCATCACGAAAATCACCCTGAGCTTGCTTTCAGTAACTGTGAGCATTCATTAGAAATATTTCTAAACTTGCATGTAATTTTGTTAAGTATATTTATTGTATTTTAGGTACTCTCTAGTCAGATTGGGTGAATTTCTGTTTGATTTTTATAGTTCCTTTGTTACAGATTTTGTTTTCTTCAATTTTTTCCTTTGCCAACTCGTTGGGGGAGGGTTGTGTACCAACTAAACTAGTTTAATCCCACCACATGCCTCATGTGCCTGTCGCAAGTCAGGAATTATGGTCATAGGTTTGTCGTTGTGTTTATTTTTCTGTTAAATGTACATATTTGATAATATTCAGGTAAGAGCAGTATTATTTTACGCATACACGGTTTTTTATTTTGGGCGATTAAGAGCTTTTCACAAGGAGTGGTATTCCAGCCTTGTTGAAGGCCTTGTGGGGAACTCGTGATTGGAGTGCAGTCTCCCTGACATTTATCCCGTTTCTTTTCATACGAGAGGGGCCCTTAACGGATTTTTGCCGTTTAACCGTCGTATTTATGGTCCTCCGCATCGCGATTTAAATCGTTTGAAAACAAAGTTAACGTCCATCATTTACCAGAAATAAGGAAAGAAATGTTTAAATAACGTATTGCTGTCTCTTTATGGTAGATAGCGTTTTACATAGCTGTTAGTTGCAGCAAAAACAGCATAGTCAAAAAGGTTATTTTCTGATGCGTTCATTGTTCTGTTTGATTGAACAAGATCAAGAAATGTAAATCTGATTATTAAACTTGATTTGATTTATTGATCGGGGACTGTGGTAACTGTGCGAATAGTGAATGTACAGTAAGCGATCTATTAATGTCCAGAGTTAAAATTGATTTTTTGCACCGTTGTGTCATTTTTTTTGTTTAGATAAGTGTACTTTTTGAATTAAAATTGAAAAGAAGAACCTATGAGACTTATTTTTAAATAAAATTGTTATCAGTCCACTGACGCCACATTGCTAGTCAGAAGCGATCACTCTCTGTTTTTTTTTCATTTTTGCACACTTTTTGAAATTGCTTAGAAGAAGATAAAATTTGATTGCGCACGTTAGATAACTGGGTTCAGGAACAGTATTAAGAAGTCGATCTACAGAAAAATTACATTACTGATAGGGTCACCTTATTGACCTTTGCCACAGTCTTGGATTTTTAACACTTTTAGAAAACTGTACTTGTTTTTATAATTAAATATATATTTTATTATACATATATTTTTCAGTTTCAGTCATTTGGATGTTAACTTCTTGTAGCCATATGCATTTCATGTTTTAGACATTTTAAAAAAATATAGTATTAACAAATAAATTTAATAAATAAGGGCCTCATTTATATAAATACTTT
>JAULBM010205708.1:0-17500 GCA_032357055.1 Geukensia granosissima
TAAACCTTGCCCGTCATTTCTTTCTCAAGCCTCATACAAAAACATAGTGTTGGTCACTGACCAAATAGTGTATATATGTAAAACAATGATCGATCGACAGTGTCAAAAATACTGGCATAGAAAGACCTGATATGAAACATATACTTAAAAATACGTAGAGCGATTTCTCTAAAATCCCGCAGAGTAATAATGTTATAAAACTCAATGATTATCAAATGTGTATATTAAATACTTGCGTATTCGAAATATATATTTCAATTTTCTGAGGAAAGACGTCATTCCCCTGTAAATTAATATTTCAGGGCCAATCTAGGAAAAGTGTCAAATAATTGTGAAACCGAATCATTTATTCTGTAATATGAATGCTTACATTTATAAACGATCAACTATTACAGCTTACATCGACCTTGTGCATTGAAATGCGTAAAAAATCTCATTTTGACATCTGCCTCTCACATAAGTTAACTAGATGGGCCTTACAACCATTTTTTGCTAGGCGTTTATTAATGCATCAATTTTCTTTCATAAGGAAACTGTTTAGGTTGGAAAGGTCTTTTATCACAATTTGGATTACAAAATGTAAATCTGGATCAATGGCTTAATAAATTTACTAATTAACATTTAATATTTCTTGGCACCGGAGCAGTCTCCAGGGCTCGACCCACAGAGCTGACCTAGCGCGAACCCCAGGTGGCGGATAAGGGAGGCCATCTCGTTGGGTGGTTGCCATGTTATAATACGGAAAGCCTGGCCGTGGACCATAGTTAATTACGTGTTCGGAGAGTGCCACGCTCCTTGAACGAAAAAGACTGCTGGTATTTTTCGAAAAAGAGCAGGATAATGCCGCTACAAAAGGCTTAATTTTTCGTCCTTACCCATTACTCACTTTTTCCAGTGGTAGTCAACCGTTGCCCTGTTGAGTCCCATCCCACACCTTTTTCGATATTGATAATAGTTGAACTTTTTCTCGTCCGGAATATGCATGAAATATTTGCCACTGGACGTTAAGCAACCAACAATCAATCAATCATTTAATATTTCCTGGATTTAAGTATGAAACTTGATTTTTTTATTTTTTTATATCAACCCGGTCGAATGGTTCTGTAATCACTCTGATCAAATATAAATACATGCATATAGTCTTGTGAGTTAGGTCTCCAGGGGAGGCCCTCTCGTTGGGGGGTTGCCAGGTTATAATACAGAAAGCCTGACCGTGGACCATAGTGGGTGACGTGTTTGGAGAGAGCCACGCTCCTTGCACGTACAAGACCCTTTTGTAGTTTTCGGAAAACAGTAGGTTTATGCCGCTTCAAAAGGATAAATTTTATGTCCCTATCAATCACACCCTTTTTCTAGTGGCAGTCAAAAACCGTTGCCAGTTTGTGTCCCTTCCCACCCCTTTTTTCGATATTGATAATTGTTGGACCTGTTCTCGCCCTTAATATGCATGAAATATTTGCCACTGAACGTTAAGCATCCATAAAATTCAATCTTGTGAGCTAGACCGTGCATGTATACGGTATCACCCCGAAGGCGGCCGGGGTATTGAATTAACGCCTTTGGGTTTCTCAACCTGCAGGTAAAATTTCTTCTCAAGAGGCCTCCGTTGGGTGGGCGGAATGTTAAAAATACTCGACTTAGGTAAAAGGCTACTCAGTTTCTCCACTAGGGGTAGAAATCCCACTTAAGATGTGTTCGTCGCTTGCCCATAAACGGGCCAAAATATATCATCATAGGCAATTATATTTTAATTTATCTTGAGTAAAAAATTCAGGGTAAATTATATTTACTGAAAATAATGCCATCAATTTTCTTTCATTAACATATGAAGACAAACATTAAGTCAGCCAAAAAGCATTATCAGGAGATATGCAAATTGATTTAACTTGTAAATGAGAATTTAAAGCTGGATATTTTAACATTAGTGATTTATACCAAATCTTGAATCAGAATGTAATATTTTTAAGAAAGTATGTGGAATACCGTATAGCGGGTTATTTTCGCGGGTGAACAATTTGGCGATTTCGAGGTGAAAAGGTACAGCAAAAAATTTAGCGGTTTTTATTTTGGCGGATTGCAAAATGAAGAAAAAAATGTACATTCATATTTTCCACGTTTTGAAGATCCAGGAGTTTTTATCGAGTTAGCCTCTATTAATGCCGATTATTTCAGAGAGTTCCGACTTTTCAGATGGTATCGGATCTTTTTTTCTTGAACAACTTTAAGATGCTCATTTTTCAAACATTTGTGCATTACTAAATTGAATATAATTTCACTTAATGATAAGTCACGCCCCATATGTACATATAATACAATTACCCGTTATTTTTATTTGGCCGAATGTGATTGACATCAAAGGTCAACCAGTTAAACCATACGGTTGAATACCGAATTAACGCAGTGAATTGTAATTGACTTCAGACGGAAATTTTAGCGGAATTTATTTTGGCGATTCTCTAGAGACCGCTAAAATACGCTAAAATTAGCACCCCGTGAAAATAACCCGCTATACGGTATATGCCAGAATGACATGATCCACAACTTAAATACGTTAAACATTAATATTTAAAAAAAAATTAACTGTGTATAAAGCGCTTTTCTTAGTATAACCTTAGACCCGATAAAGGCCAAAACTAGAAAAATCATTCAAACTTTTCAAATTTTAGCTACATTTACAGGATAAATGAAATACAAAGTAAGTCACATAATGAACACCGATAATCCAAATATAAAAAAAAACAATCAGACCAAGGGATTTTCCCAAATGACAGTGACGCATTTTTTCAATATACATTTCAATACTTTTAAATAAATAAAGGCACGTGGAAGCTTTACGACCTCACAAGTCTTAATCACCATAGTTTGTTTGACTTGGTGTAAAATTACGGATGTATTTGTCATGTTAACTTTTATACAATTTGTAAAGAATAATACTACAACGTATTTCATTTTTTACAAATAAATATTTTGTATTACTTAAAACATTTTGTACAAAGAAATACTCATCAATCATAAACCACAGAAAAGCACCCAAGGCACGGGGAAGCTTTTACGACCTCACAAGTCTTAAACTTGATTAAACCTAAGCCCAAATTTAAAACTGAAATTAAACTTAAATCTACCATAACCTTGACCAATGGTGTGACAAAACAACAAAGAATACACATTCAGATCGATACTGAAAACAAACGACAAATACAATCAAATTCAATTGAAACTAATACATGGTACAACACAAGTATCGAACTCTAAAGTGTCGATCAGTAACAGTCTGCTCATTTAAAACCAAAAGCAACCGATCAAGAAACGAAGATTATCTTTACTGCGGTCTCCATAAAAACACGTCCGGTTGGGTTCAGTATTTTAATATCATTAGCAGTCAAAGAAAACATGGGATTGCAGATGCCAATTTAAATAAATAGGAAAAAGAAAATGGTATCATGTATCAAATATAAACTGTTTAGTATAATATTAAGCTATTAACAAGAAAGTCAAAATAAGAACCAATAAAACCATATTTTAAGATTTAATAATGATGCTGTGACGACATACTTAATGGGTTAGTTTCTTAAATTGAATATTAAGCACATTTGGATTTAGTAGGGCTTTATTTACCACATATTAAATAGAATGTGATATCGCGTGTATCATCAGATGATTACAAGTACATCGAAATTTTTATACCGAATGAAATTAAGCTAAAGTTTTAATCAGTTTGTGGTAACAAAATCTTTGACCTAATAATTTGTCAGTTAAACAGAGATTGCGATCATTTAAATCTGAAACGTGGATACAAACAAGGACATAACGAACAACCTGAGACATATATATATACCTTACGAAGGAGCCAAAGAAACGTCCCCGATATTCAACGGGATATTAACAATTAGGAAGAAAAAATCATCCCTCATGTCGTTCATTTAGGTGAACATTTTATCTTGAGAAATAAATACGTTTAAGTCTAGAAAATGGCGTTAAAGGCTATTTTCATTGGCTTTACTTTATTCAAGGGATATTTCGTTGGAAAAATCGCGATAGTGTATTTGTAAAACTCTGGTGTATTAAAAATATCATCAAGGTAGCGGTAGGTATTGTTTAATTTGCTTATCAAATCAGATCTAGAAGGATCCTTGAGAAGTTCGGTCATTAACAAAGATATCTAAAAGTAAAGAAGTAAATCTGCTTATTAAAGGAGCACAATTTGTGCCCATTTCAATTCGTACGACTTGTTATTAAATGTTATTGCCGAAACGAATAAAAAGGAAATCGAAAGAATCAGTCATCTCCCCACACGCCCATTAAGTATATTTTTTATATGTGCATTTTTTCATCAGAGAAATATGATCTTTGCCTATTACGGCAAATATAATTATGATTTGTTTTATTGAAACACCATTCAATCAAATATCGGAATTTCCGTTTAATAAGATAAAGTGTAGTATAAACAGTTATAATCATAACTATCAACAGTTTGAAAAGATTTTTTGAAAGTGTGTTATTTATCCAAAACTTCCGGTAAATTTTTACACTCAAAAATTGGTTTACACCACTATGTTCGTAAGTTTTTATTACAGTAAATCATGATAAATTCTTACACTTTTAACAAACCACTAGTCAAAAGGACAAAAAAACTTTAGTAAAAGTACACTTGCTAGACATGAGATAAAACGAAACTACAAATGTTTTTGTGTAGTTTAGGCAACAAATACATTGTAGGGATTTTAAAATGCTAAGTAGGAGTCTAAATTTATCTTTGGAAGTAATGTGTTTGCATACTATTTGACTCTCTGTTGAGTGCATAGCTTGAAAGGTAGAAAAGGTAGAAGTTAAGTACCACCATGTAGCATGAATGAAACACTACGACCACATTGTTGGTGTCTTGATAAGCTGGTACAAAAGAGAACCGAGTTTCTCACGTTTGGTTATTTATTTATTTTCTACACAAGGTTTAAATGTGTGCAAATTGATATAAAATCCATCAAAATAATTCTCATGTATTAACAATTCCTGCAGATATAAATTATAATGGAGTTTCTACATTTAGTGAAAAAGGGAACACATATTTGATATGATTGAATTCAGGCAACAATGACAAAAATAGCCTCCTTTTTAGCTGGTAGCATTTTATCTTTTTAGCTATTGACATTTTCTACTTTGTTATCACTATAGTATCAATATTTTCCCAACTTTAGTTATTAAATTATTTTTCGTAAACATACAATGATAAGACTTACCGCTAGATTGGGCTTTTGGGATCCCCATTGTGCATTACGACTAAATATACCAGATGGAAAAAACTGAAGACATTACAGGCTCCAATAAATTAACAAACGGTAAGATTCAAATATATCGGTCAAAATGACCGTTGCTTAGGAATTAACCTAAACAATGTTTTTGACATATAGACGCATACTATCCGAAAAAGGCATCATTTAAGTTTCTGACTTTCATGATCGCAATCTACATCTGACTCGTAAACTTTTGCAGAAGGTTAACTGATATCTCAAGCTTCTCAAGACTTTCACAAAATTTTATAACCGTTATAAAGATTTTATACAAAAATATCGCTGCAACCGTAAAGTTCTGATTCGACAAGTGATATCACATCATAGGTTCTATGGAAACATTACATAGTATGAAGCTTGCAAATTTGAAAATGATGCCTTGAATCGCCTCGTTCCTTTAACCAATTTATCCGCAAGGGGCACAAATTCGACATGGTAGACGAGACATCAAAGCTTGTTTTTGTTGGTACAAATATTACAAATATTACTGATCGAATCATTACACAAATATTGATACATCTGGTATTGCATCCATCTTGTCTTTTCACGTTTATTTTCAACACAGTATTAAAACGTTAGACACATTGTGTTTGAAATCATTTCGTCTTGAAAGGCTTGATGTTTTATCATTTTGGATCTCATTCTGAGCTTGCTTTCAGTAACTATGAGCATTCATTTTTGACGTATCTTCTTCTTGCAATTGGATGTATTTGTGTTCAGTATATTTATTTACTCTCTAGTCGGATTAGGTGATTTTCTGTTCGACTTTTATGGTTCGTCGGTTGCTACTTTTGTTTTCTTTCATTTTTTCCTTTGGGTGATGGTTGGGCACATACTAGTTTAATTACAACACATGTCTCACTGGCCTGTCCCAAGTCAGTTATTTAACTCATAGGTTTGCCTTGGTGTTGAATGTTTTTACGCGTAAATTTATGATAATATTCATGAAAGAGAACAAACCACATACAAATTGAGTTTATTTCTTTTTCTTGTTAAATTTCTGAAATTGAGGACTGTAATTTTTTGAAGAGGGGTGTTTCGAAAACGGTTCAGCCAATTATTAAGAAATATCTTTTTCAATAGTTAAGATATTCTGTCCATCTTTTTTAATATATCACCCGCATACAAATTAAACGTTAATAGACTAAAGTTTCTGAAATGTCAGACTAAAGCCATTTCCATTGAAGAATCTAACCTAGGGATATAAAACCTCAGTTAGACTCGAGTCCGTTGAATGAAGGTCACATCAAGAGAAAGTCTGTTAATTGAGAAGTGTACGGTCTTTTGACAAGAAAAATAAGTAAGATAAAGCATTTGATTTTACAAAAATATAAAACTTTTAACAGATTTAACTATATCGGTAATGGCCGTTGCTTAGGAATCAACTTAAACAATGATTTTGACATATATAAACGCATGCTTTCCGAAAAAGGCATCATATAAGTTTCTGATCGCAATCGTCATCTGACTGGTTAACTTTTGCAGAAGGGATACTGATCAAGCTTCTCAAGACTTTTACTGCCTGTTATAATCTCTTCATTTTTTACCATCTGGTATATTTGTCGATATGCACAATGGGTATCCCCAAAGCCCAATCCAGCGGTAAGGACAGCTATGCAGTTCAATACGGTTCCAAGTCTTAAGTTATCATTGTACGTTTACAAAAAATAATTTAGTACCGCACCTGCATACGGAGTGTATATCTCTCAATAGATACGCTACTCCAGGGCTTGTGCTTCCTATCATGATTTTATTGATAGAGGGTTGCAGCTGAATAGAAAGCTACTGAGCCAAGGGTTTCTCAAGGAAAGATTAGAGTCATCACTCCGGAAGTTTTTCGGTCGCCATCATGATTTAGTTGACCGGTATGAAAAATCCATATCACAGATGACAATGGATATCTTTCAACTGTCATGAACACAAATCCGTTCCTATACCGGTTGTGACTAACATCGATTGTGACTATACACCGCCTTTGACTACTGAGTAACAGGAGTTGCATACCCTTCCGGAGCACCTGAACTCACCCTGGTTTTTGTAAGGTTCGTGTTACTCCAGCTTTAGTTTTCAGTGTATTGTTGTGTTTTCTATGTTTGTCTTTCGCTTCATTTTGTTGGCCGTGGTCTTGTCTGTCTTCCGACTTAACGATTTCTGTCTGCCCCTGTGGTATCTTCGAATTGCTTTTACAACTCGTCAGCATTACTCGAATTCAAAATGTTTGATATCCGGTTAAAATACAATGACATTTAATAAGCACATGATAATTCATTAGATCTTTCAATTGAAGTAGAGCACTAGTAAAAGGGACAGAAAGTTAAAAAGTAGTACATACACTTACTGAATGGAATTTCTCTATTATACGAAGCACAAAAGGTCAGTTATAGTTTTCAAAAGTTATTCAAAATCTCGAAAATACAGATTTTTATTTGCCATTTAATATGAAAGTGTTAATAAACAATTTGCAATTTAACGAATACACTTATTCTTTTCACAAATCCCTTGGCAAAGATTCTAAGGGTGGGTCTCTTTAGTTTGGGATCTCCAAAATGCAGGATAACCGATTTCTACGATAAAAATATATTAACTTCGTACGTGTCATTTAAAACATATACAAAATTTGGGATATGTTCTTGGCTACAATACTTCGAGAAAAATTCCAAAGTTGACCAAATTTCCCTGTTTATAACGAGTTTTACCTGTAAATTGATCTTGTCACGGCTAAGGGTCAAAGTGTATAATGCTAAACTAAGAGAATGCATGGGCCAATTAACCACAAAACCCAAGATGTTTTTTTTTTTGTTTAATGACGTTTCTTTGATATTCGGTTCCACTTTACTTCATCAAAATAACAAAAATGTCTATTAAATCTTAACATGACAATCAATGAATATTCCAGTGCCAACGAGATTAAACTTCGTTAACGTTTGGTTTTTTCCTCTTGTTTTTTTGTAAACATAAAATAAAATAGAATCTTACATATCATCACAAGTTTATAACAAAACCTATTCGAGTTCCCGTCAAAATTAAAGTTTTTTTGGGGGGGACTTGGGAGTTCAAAATTTCAAATATAGTCGCTTGTCACCAGATATTGGTATATCTATGACCCTGATATATGTAAGGGATATTTTTTCTAACAGGAATTGTTGCTCATAACTTTGGAATTTCGTAGAGTAAGTGGTGATCCGATTTCAACTAAAATTTTACACATTTTAACCTCCAATAAACGTGCAGTCCGTCAGCAAATCAATCGACCGGTGATTATTGTTGAAAACCTGCTTTACGGTTTTTGTTTCCATGAGCATTATGCCGCAAAATTCATACCTTTCCTTTTTGTTTATAGACAAGCGTCATGTCGGTAATTACACATGATTATGAATATTTAGAAGAGAGATAATCTAAGAGAAGAAGCTTTTAGCCTGTACATATTTAAGATTATGATTATTTTTAGCTAGATGTTGATAGAATTAACACAATGTAACATTTGAAATTTTTTTGTTTTGGAAAACGGTAAATATAATCGCTTGTATTTCTGCAAAATTCACGTCCAGTTTGCCCCACAAACTTGTATAGTTCAGGTTTAAAGAAAATTTATACCTTTATTCAGATGAAAATTAAAGTGAATTATTTCTACAGTTAACTGTAGACTTAATTGTACTATTTGGTCAATCAGTGACACGTCTCTCATTTTGGGGCACAGTACCACAGTATCCACGTACAATTTTGTTAAGTATGCGGGTTGCAGTAGCGTTACCGTTTTGAGAGGGTGAATTTGGAATCGGTTTAGAAGGCCTAGTACAAGTTTAATTAAAAACAAGTAAATTTATGTTTGGAGTACGGTGAATTATCTATAGAAAGGTATTTGTAGTTATTTTTGCCACTCCTTTAACAGTCAACAACTCTACCAAAAATGGAAATGTATTATAAATTTGCATATACTTCTAAAATTATCAATTTGGAGAGTTCCAAATTTAATTTTTAGACATATTCTAAGCATCATTAAGGTTTATTCAACAGTGTTTCAAAAGGTTTCACGTGTTTTGCTAAAATGTTGAATTTTATTGTTTAAGGTATGAAAATTTCATTTGGTTGCGGAAAAAAACCGAGCTTAGAAAATTGATGAGACTTTAGGATTATATTCAAAGTTTTAATCTTTAACTTCCATGCCCAGATTTTCCCAAGACAAATATGACGAGTTTAAGGACCATTTGACCTCTCATGACCTCTTTCCATATATGGTAGTAATCCTGACTGTTTAAATCATAACAAGTAATAAAGTGAAAACTGAAAAAAATAGAAAGGTCAAAAATCGCGTGAAAGTATAAGAGACACATACCAGTTAAGATATAAATAAGTCTGAGGTGCAGCCAAAGAACTCAAAACAATATGTCATTAAAAGCCCGACAGAAAATAGTCTAAATGTCAAAAATAACACAGAACAAATACAGGGCATATCAAGAAAAAGAATGGGTACTTTATAAAAAGATAAGGGCTAAAATATGAAATTAGATTAAATCGCTAATAAAAATAGTAAAAGGGTAATGTGACATGACTCTCTCACGAACAAACACTCCATAACTGTGAGAATACAACGGCGTAAACTTCCAGCGCATCCACACAGCACGAAACACAAGCTCTTGCTTGGGACAGGCACATGAAGTACGTGGGATCAAACATATTAATTGTTTGATTGCTGTAAAGATTCGTATTACTGGTAAATTATTGAATCACTAAGTCGGGATTCTTACCTTTACGAACGTATCCCGAGGTTAGTGTTCTTTTAAAGCCATAACGTGAAACTGAAACTGGCAGATTAATCTGAAATGTATTTAAAAATACAAAATTAAGGTATTCTATATGTTCATTTTAAGGAGAAAGCTCTCATTGGTAGCATTAAAACCTAAAAAAACATAATTTATAGGTAGAATCAAGAGATTGACTAATTTTTCAGTAGGCTTATGAAAAGTAATAATGTTGATGAAAGTTGTTTATATAATAATGTATTTCTATAAACATTCAGCCTTCCTAGGTGATAAGATAAATTTGGCAAAACCTTTTTTCCATTCTTACAATCTGACCATATGAGAAAGGCAAAAATTAATGTTAATTCTTTTAATCTTGTTTTTGACCTATTATTTTAGCCTAGAATAAAAACGAAATCAGGCGTTATTCTTTTTGAAAATCCTGTTTGCCCTTTAAATAATCTGGCCTAGTAATAATTATCTGACCAAACATTCGCCCCTTTCAAAAAATAATTTGGCTGAAATAATATCATGAAAAAACTATTGGGCGAAAAAGAAAAATTAACTGAAACATGTGAAACAAAAATCCCACTACATCCACCAAACTATAAATGATCGTTGCCTGAAACAATAGTTATCTTAAGCGCCTGAACTCACCCTGGTTTTTGTAGGGTTCGTGTTACTCCAGCTTAAGTTTTCAGTGTAGTGTTGTGTTCTCATTTTGTTGGCTATAGTTTTGTCTGTCATCTGACTTTTAAACGATTTATGTCTGCTTCGAATTCCTTTTTGTAGCTAAAAACGTGGCATCGTTTTAAAGATACATAGTAATAGCCTACCTTTGTACCATGTTGATAATAATGTGCCTGTGATACACAGACGAGACAAACTAAAGTAAAAACAGGCAACATTCTGATGGCAATCTGGAGAAATCTCAGATATCTTCCAGACAGAGAATGCTTTTATACCTTTTGAAGAATTCAAAAACTGGCCGATTATGAAAGCCGGAAGAATGTTTACTTTTGGGATTGTATTTATTCATTTGGAAAAATAACATTCTAAAGACAATCATAATCGGATAAGCTTCTCCTTATTCATCTTTGAACTGGGAAATCACAAGTAAAGCTGTTCCATGTAAGTTCACCTTTCAACAAAACTCTACGATCGTAATCTTACTATTTCATAAGTCAAACGGCATTGGAGTGAAAATATTCAAATAATTTAACAAGAGATTAAAAATAAAACGTAAACAGATATATGACAGATGTGACCTGTACATAAATGTCACAACAATGTATTTGTAACTCCTCCGATCTTACTTGCTGCCATAAGTGCAATGATGGCGTTAACCCGAATAATTTTTGTGGTTTGGGTTCCCCGAAACATTGGTTTAGTGTGATAATCGCGTTTAGGTATTGCTTTCGTGCTTGCAATTTAATATACTATGACGAGCTTTACAAAAAAAATCATTGACAATCACAGAAACGTACCGCAGAAAAAAATGATATACTTTCGATATATTGTTCAAATCCAAATAAGAATAATATATAAAATCATTAATGTTTTGTTTGATGTCTTAGCTAAAGAGGAACAGGTATGTTATCAATTGTGATTGAATTTTGAATAAGCTGTCAGCAACAGCGAGTACTTTTTTCGATGTCGATTCATAATGTTGTCGCATGTGTATTTGTCTGCGGTTTTTGCAACGACTACAAAGGTTAAATCTTGTGCAGTTGTTTTTTAAGGTGTGTTTTATGTTGTTTTGTTTCACCACTGTCCAAAAATAGGGGAGGGTTGAGTGCTCACAAATATGTTTAACCCCGCCAAATACTTCATAATTAGGCCTGTCCCATGCCAGGAACCTATAGTGGATGCCGTTGTTATTTGTTTTGCATTGTCTAATTGTGACAGGGTGAGTTCAGAAGGGTAAGCAACTCCTGTTCCACTAGTAGCACCCGTCGTGTTACTCAGTAGACGAAGCCGGTGTATAGTCACAATCGATGTTAGTCACAACCGGTATAGGAACGGATTTGTATTTATGACAGTGGGAAGGTATCCATTGTCATTTATGAAATGGATATTTTGTACAGATATAATTGACATTTGGATAAGAATGATACTCAATATTTTTTTTACAGTTGACGTGCATTTCTTCATACTATTAGTATTTCAGTGGATGTGTTAATACATTACTTTTTATATATCTCTTATAAAGCGGACTTTTGTAGAAAAAAGAGAAATCTAGTCCAATCATTTATTTCATTCATCCACCGAATACAGATGCTGCATTGTCACTGCAAAGTTGTCGTCCCTGCAGACAAGATTAAATTCAACATTGTTTCTGTGTAATTACCAATAAATCACATTATCCTGCTTGATAAAGGAATGCGCTAATAAGCTATTCATTTGACATCGATTTACACCCTGACGCCCCTACAAAAGAAGAACCAGATCAGTTAAATCTTTCTTCATAATTTTCCAGAAGAGAAAGAATTTGACCTTCCTGCTGGAATCCAAAGTTGTTCCATTGTAATTAGCAATTAGCATAAAAACAGTTAACTTTTCTATCCGTTGCACTACTTTTGTTTTCCTGTTCTTTGCGCTTCTATTCCCCATGTGAAGGCAAAAAACAAATTTTAAAAAAGGTTTGTTGGATGTCTTTAGTTCAGAGTTCTGTCACTGTAGCCTTTCACCTATGTGACCCGAGTTCTCTGCTGATTTTGTACCATACAAAAACGGTTTGAGTTTAACGCATACCGCACGTGATAATGTTTGTCAGTTACCTGCCCAAGGTCGATGGTTCTCTCCTGGTTTTCTGGCTTTTTCCACCAGTAAAACTAACCGCCGCGATGTGGCTGAAATGTTGTTGAAAGTGACGTTTAACCCCAATCAAACAAACAAACAAGGAAAATCAAAGTTCAGTCAGGTACATTTACCTGATGTAATCATATGTATACATTACTTTGCAATAAGTTACCCTGATTCTAACAAAAAATATCTAAAAAGGTTTGATTTTTTAATATTTTTATGTTCTGTAGATAAACAAAAACCAATCAGTGGATGTCATTGTTTTTATGGTTAAGTGTTAACTGGTTACTTGGCCGATAATTGTTATATTTAAATATCATCAAATTTTATTTTTGGGACCTTTTACAGTTTGTCGTAGGGTGTGGTCATGTTAAATTATTGAATTCCTTTGGGCAACTTGTAAAAGTTTGAGAAGACAAAATTACCAATGTCTGGGACGAAAAAACACGTGCCTTTTTAATCCCAGCCAATGTTGAATAAATATGAAGTATGAGTAATCTCTCATCAGTAGCATTAGAACTAACAAACATGAAGTCCAAGATTCAAGCATAGTAAAAGAATATTCTGGGATCCTGGTCAATATCCTAAGCGGTTTTCCTTCGGAACCTCTCGGATATAGACTCAGGTCAGGGCAAATGGATTTAGTTGGAATCTCCACTAAATTACCGCTTACGATTTTGAATTCTTGTTCGCGTGTTTTATTTCAATTTTTGTACCCCAATAGATCACCTATATTTTTATTAATTATTATAGATACTTAAAATATTTAATTCTTATCATTAACGGTTAAAAAACAGGAAAAGAACATGTATAACGTCACTTCCGTTGTTGTTTCTTTAAGAATGAGAAGACGTCATATTTGTTGCCATGGATTTGTAAACAATGACGTCACTTTGAGTAAGGGCAATTCTCAAATATGGCGGATGTTATGAGACCAATCGCAAAGAAGAAGTCTCTCGCTCTGACCTGGGGTAATATTGTAGTGAAATCTAAGGAACGGAAATATTTCACCAGGATGCCAGGTTACTTTAAACCCTGCTCATGTGCTCATTTCGCTCTGTGGCTGCTGCTGTTGCTTGTTTTTTCCACCAAAAATACGTTTGAGTAAGTCGTGAGTGACTCTTTCCACCCTGCTCTATTGCTCATTTGCTCTTTTAACCCTGCTCATGTGCTCATTTCGCTCTGTGGTTGCTGCTGCTGCTGCTTCTGCTTGTCTTTTTCACCAAATTTCGTTTGAGTAAGTCGTGAGTGACTCATTTCACGTTGCTCAATTGCTCAGTTCACTCTGTGATGTGGTGTGGTTTGGTATCTGCCACATTGAGTAGGTCTGTTGACCGGAAATGACGTCACCGGAAGTCACGTTGACCGATATGACATCACCAGCAATGACGTCAAAGGAAGTGACGTCACCAGAAGTAACATGACGTCATTAATGATGTCACTTTTACTGCTTCCGCTGCTCTTTCGTTCCCATTGTAAGTATTTCCACCTCTAACGATGGAAAAGGAACCGGGTGCGCGTGTCGGTCTAGTAAAAACCATTGTTCATTCATCATCACTCATTAATAGCTACCTTCCTAAATATGAAATATGAAATATTTGATGCTGGACGTATAGAAATCAACATTCATCAATCAATCGGTTTATAGAACAGGTAATAAAATAAAATAAAAGAGAACGTACATATACAAATATCAACCAAATTAAAGTCTTTGCATATAATTTGGTATTGCTAATACTAGTCCCCCTTTTTAATTAGCATTCAAATATCTCAATGATTGTTTTTTTTTTTTGTGATGTTCCGCATTTTGTCATGGGAAATGAGTTATAAATAGATAATTTTCAACTTACATTAATACCCTGCATGTATACTGAAAGTAAACTTTACATTAAAATAAAGTACAATACAAGTTTAATAGTTTCTTCCTTTGACGTCAAATAAGAAATAATTCTTGGGGTCGTAAGTTTGTTGGAGCTCTTAGTATAGGCAACATTATTTTCGTAAAATTTTACCCCCAGCGGTATCGAGGTGTAAAATTTACGAATATAGTGTTACTTATATTAAAATCAAAAACAAACTTACGACCTTCATGGATAATTTCGATTGTAACAAGTACGGTAATTTTGAAATCGATGCGGGAACTGACTGTCATTCCCATAACCTCCCAATCTCAATTCTGATTTAAGTATGATAAACTCAATCATGGGGACTTTTTTGGGAATCAAATACAGGAAAAATACAATAAAACAGTCCCAATGAAATTGATTTGGAATCACATATCATTAGAAATATCCTACAAAGTATGATGTAAACAGTGGTGAAATTAACATGGCAACATTATTGGAGCATAGCGAGTGCAAGTCATAAGTTATTAGAGATTTTACCATGAGTAATCCTGTTGACGTTTTTAGGACCCTATATTATAGTATTCAGCTTTTATTTACACTGGTTTTAGATTAATCGTGTTAAAATTGATATTTTCAGGAAGTTGTAAAGATATTCTATGACCTGATGCTATAAGTTGTTACAAACTGGTAATCTTTTAAGTGCATGAAGTGGTTGTCTTGTGCACCACGAAATAGTACATCGTAGTACATCGGTTACACAAAAAAACTGTTTTTATGATTTTCACATTTGAGATGCTGGTATAAAAAGAGACACCGAAATAATAAAAAAAATTTCCGTCCGACTGAGAGCATATTAATTTGATATGTAGGACGTAAGTAACTTTCAACCCCCCGCCCCCAATTAAATATCCACCAATTTATCGCACAGGGTGAAGGGTCCTATGTCATATATTGTTTGACTGATTGCTGCTGTTAGTCTAGCGGGCAAGGTTTCAGCAATATTCAGGACGGGGACAAGTTAACAAACAGTAAACAAATATATAGATGTAATTAAGTGAGCAAAGGGTGGGTCAGGGAACAACTTTTACACTGAAGAATGATGGAAATATACGAGCTTGTTCCTTTTGGAACTGGCCATCTTGTGTCAATCAATCAAAGTTTTGTGCCAATCGGTCAAGAGTTCCAAGATTCCTTTACAGTTTTAGACCGGAAAGATCACTGGTTCAGAATATCACTATGTAGCCCTAGCAACTTTCAGATCAAAGAAAGGTCGCAGACCGGGAAACAGATCTTTATGTAGAAACTGCGTTCTATTGTGTCGATTTCTAGTACTTATTGATAAAACAACGATTGTGTAAAGTAAGATAATAATCCGCGACTATAGTGTTAAAATAGTGTGGGGAAATCTTATAAGGAAGAGACTTTATAATAAATTAAAAGACGAGATTCCAATTAAATGTGTTGCGTATTTTAAAATAAAATCCATCGTATATATTAACAAAAATGCGGTTAAAATTTGGACAGCAGCTTTAACAAGACTAAACTTAGTCCATATAATTAAATGACGTCTACCTCGGATCTTTACCTATATTTGTTTTCTTGGCGATCCCTCATTGTCGATGTAGGAGATAGTCTTTGCCTAATTTTTGAAAACACTGTTTCAGCTTTTATATATATATATATTCTAAAACTTTACAGATGACGATTACAAAATGACCGTGAAAAATAAGGATATTTTGAGAGTGGCAAGATTAGCTCCGAACTCTCCCTCTTAACAATGCCGTAATTCATGTTAATCCAATTGCATTATATAAGGTATTAAAATATTGATAAAACTTACTTGAAATATCATTACATTCAGAAACCAATAGTCCGGAAAACAACAAACAAGTCTGCAAACATTTATACTTCCGTTTTCGTCACATATAAATAGGAAAGATATTTGAAGGAAGAAGGAAGTTAAATCACCCCGGATATAAAGACAAGAGTTGCATCCATTCAACAGTCTTGTCAAACTGAAACCAAAACTTGCCTTGATTTTCTTCTACTTTCGTTTTCAAAGTATTTTTAAACTTTCTTCTGACACGAGCGGATATGGTGAAAAACACGCATTATTATAAAATTATGAAAAAATTTTTCGCCGACTACCAATATTACATCCAAAAATAGGTTGGCATTAGGAGGCGACCGTTTGATTTTAGGGGAGGGGGAGTATTTGTGAAATTTAAATTTTAAGTCCTTACGAAAGGTTCACGAACAAACCAAATAAAAAATAAATTCAGACCCTAAATTTGCTAGTATTAAGGCTGTATCTGTTTTGCGCCCGTCCGCACGAAAAACACAAACGCAGAATTAAAACAGCTTTGACTGTTTATATATTTCATTTCTACAGCTTGTTTTGCCGTTATGTATCTGAGGCGGTAAAATCCACAAACGGTTTATCAACGTTCTTGAGCTTTTGAGACCGGTCAAATTCTTAATATAACAATGCATAGTATCTGTGTTTGTTTTTGACATCAAAGGCTAAAAACCTACCCGCATAAATACGCTAAACCACGAAAAACACAACTTTGGCCTAATATGGGGGCAATTTTCGCGCGCTCGCTAACGCAAAAAAATTTTCTTCACGACAACTGAAAATACTTTCCAACGAAATCTTACCCCTTTGTCCTTAAGAAATTTGCCCCGAAAATCTACGAGATTAATTTGGAAAAGATTATCATTGAATAAAGGTCTGAGTTTACAGCGGAAACAGTCTAAATGCCATCATCATGCAAATTTTGTTCCAATTGGAATCAGGTAACTGACACATGTGTCAACTATC
>JAULBM010205708.1:22500-28389 GCA_032357055.1 Geukensia granosissima
AAAATTTCACCAATTCATGAATGCCTGCAATGATAATATTTTTTGTGATAAATTCAAACCACTATCACTTAAACTCAATAAGTCCAACATAATGCTGTTGGACTTATGAACACCTTATTTGTGGGATCAAATTCTATTATCAGCATTGTCTCACTTTCTAATCCACTACTGCTTTGAAACATGAACAGATTCTAACCAAAATTTCACTGATACTTTATTGTTATGTGTAGTGTTACACCTCTTATTTCATTTTTCCAGAAAATCAAATCTTTCAATTTAGTTGCAATTTCGACTTGTAAAATGCAGTGAAAAAGAAGGGGGCAAGTCTGCTTCCTTTTTACAGACTTGATATTTTTTTTAATCTGTAAATCTCCTCAGTAAAGTTTATTATACTCAATGAGCAGTAGCTAACAGATTCCTTACATACCTTATTTGTCCAGAAATCCAATACTATTAAATTTTATTGCAGTTTTGATTTGCAATATACTGAATGTTCTATTTTTTGATACTCCTGTTTAATCTGCCTTATTTATTTAATAGGCAAATAGAGAGTAGGTTACACATTTCATCTTGTGAAGATTCAATACTAAGATAATTTATGTCAGTGAAAAATGTTTTCTTGAGTTAGTGTTATGTAGTCTGTTTCAACAGACTAGTTTTCTAATAAGTCAAACATCTTTTTAAAATTAAACTGTGTCCCTTGGGTTCTTAGGGGATAATTCATCTTAACCATGCTGTTCTATTTTAGGATGGAGCTACCCCCTTGTTTAAAGCCTGTCACAAAGGACATTTAGAAGTTGCTGAGCAGTTATTGAAGTATAAACCTGAATTAGGGTTATTAAAGGTACTGTTTTGTTCTTAACTAAGCTTGAACCCATAGAAAACTGACCACACTTGACCGGTAGTAAGAAAATCAGTTATAATAAAGTATATTTATTGCCAATTTTTTGCATTAGAACTGGGATTTTTTTCTGTGATAACTAAGTTAAGAAAGTCTGGTATAAATAAAGAAATTGCTGTATTTGCCTCTTTGATTTCCTTCAACCCAAATTGTAGGTAATGAGAATAAAAGATTTCAAAGATACCAAAGAGTCATATAAAAATTGTTAAGTAGGAGAACAAACAAGACCATGGCAAAATAACAGAAATGGAAGACCAACACCATTCAGACAACACTACACAGAAAACTAAAGCTTAAACAGGAACCTATGAATATGAAGGTTAAGTCAGTTGCCCTAGAGGGAAAGGAAATTATATGAAAATAAAGGTAAAATCAGATGGTCCAGAAAGTTAGCAGTTCCTGTTCCACTTGTGGTACCAATTGTGTTACTTGAAATTTAGAGGCAATGGGTAGTGATAGTCACAACAAGTATTGGAACATTATTGAAGTTATGACAGTGAAAAGATATCTGTTATCATTTGTGAAATAGATATTGGTTGATTAAGTCTTGATGATGACCAAAAGATTTCAGCAGTAATGCAAAAATGGGGGTCAAATTTTTTTTTAAAATATCCAAATTAAATAGTGATATAGTGATTCTTTACTTTACTCTGGAAAATATAATGTTCGGGGGAGATAAACTCCCTGATAACGTTTCTATCAAAATGTTTACTTTTTAAACTTATTTTTACATCAAGGTTTACACATTTACCTCAGGACTTGGTTATTCACATGTCCATGGACACTGAAAATTTGTCCAGGCCAGTGTAATGTGCTTGTAATTCATCAACAAGCATGTTTAAGGCCAGTAACTTCCAGAGCTCATGTATACAAAAATGCACACAATTTGTGTTTTTCTTAAAATTTGTTCATTCAAAGTAAGAAAACTTTACTGATATATTAGATATGAAGGATACATATGACATGATATCTCAAATCTAATTGAACAAATAATTTTTGTTCCTTCTTCTATGAAGTAAAGGCTGTTAATCGTATTCAGGTGACACTTTGTAACTACCCATAAGGTGTTTCATTTTTTTTAGTATCACAAGAAATGTCAGAACAACCACCCAAAACAACAATTCCAACATGCCTTCCCTGGTTGATATGTATGTTTTATTGGGACCGATCTAACAAAACCTGCTCCTGATAAATTGTATTTACTAATAAGTAAAACTGGTAAAATTCTCTATTAAAATCATCATACTGACAACTGTAATGTAACATATTGTATCTTTTACAGAATGGAGAAACCCCACTGCATGCAGCGGCCTTATTTGGACATCTGAAAGTAATCAAACTGTTAATGTCCTACAATGTTGATACCAAAATCAAAAATAAGGTAGGTGTATATGAATCGGGCTCAATGTGAATTGTGAATGATCTTTGTCACTATGACCTACATTCCATACTTGAACGATTTTCGTTTATATCCATGTCTTGGGATTGATTTCAATTATTATGAAACAAATATAAATGACCAAACTAAGTACAGAATATTAAGGCTATATCAAGTGTTTTATCTTCCATGTCCCCTTTCCTATTTATATTTCTAAGGTGCGAAATCCTAATTTTTATCTTACCTGCACAGTGAAAGATGCTAAAGGTAAAACATATAAGTCATAGTATTGTCATCTCTATCATCCACACTTACGGCTTAATTTTAGTCTTTGTGATTGTTAAATCTCATGGATTTTTATAATACTTGCTGAGAAGCTGCTTAATATAAAAAAATATATTATCAAGGGAAATATTATGAAAAATCTATACATGTCTCTTTGTATACGACCACAAAAAAATGTGGTCATTTATCTGCAGGAGATAAGAAATTTTTATTTTTCATTCTATTTTAATGGGTTTATTTTACATTTGATTCTTCTCAGTGAGAGCTTTTCATTTGTAAGTCAATAGATTTTCTCTATCTCTTACTGTTTTGGAGCTAAAAGGGGTCAAAAATGAGATAAAATTTGATTTTGTACGATGTGGAAAAGTTTTATTTTTCATCAGATTTTGTTGGGTTTTTTCTTTGATTTTTACCAATGAGAGCTTTCAGAAGTATCTCATTGATTACACTCTATCTCTTACCATTTTCAAGATAAAAGAGGTCAAAATTGACAAAACTTCAGTTTCATATAATATGGGAATTTTTTAAAATTTTTCATCTGATTTTGATCAGGATTTTTCCAAGTCATTTCTTTTAAACAATGCATCAAATTAATTCCAGTTTTGAGGATAATGGGGGTCAAAATGATCACTGATCCAGTCTTATTACTGTGTAAAGAACATTATTACTGTATCCACACTTACCCAAAGGTTCATTTGTTTATATTTCAAATGGAGTGATATCATGCACTTGTGAAGCACCTCAGTTACATTTTTGCTGTGGTTATTTATCTTAGAGATCACTTGGGGTATAGTCATAAATCTTACATTGTTAGCCATTGATAATCACTTTTTTACCTGCCTTGACAAAGGCGAAAGCAGGTCTAGTAGCCACTAGACTCCGTCTGTCCATCCATCTGTCTGAAACATGTCATATACGAACTCAAACACACCTGATCTGTTTTTTCTCAAAGTTGATATGTTGTTGGGACTGATAATGCCTTAGTTCACTTTTTTATTTCTGATTTGTTATTTCGGAGTTATGGGACTTTATTGTGCAAGATTCTGTCGGTTCAAAACACTTTGTACACAGCTCAAAAATGCCTTATCTGATTTTTTCTCAGATGTTGGTATTTCTGATTTGTCATTACAGAGTTATGAGAATGGACTTTTTTCTAATATGTCATATACTAACTCAAAAATGCCTTATTTAATTTTTCTTAAATTTTGATATGTTGTTGGGACTGATAATGATTGGTGGCCTTTCAGTCATTTTTAATTTCTGATTTGTTTTTATGGAGTTATGGGACTTTATTTGCCAAAAATTCCTTCTGTATGAAACCTGAAAAACACCTATTTGGATTTTTGTTCAAATTTGACATGTTGTTGCGACTGATGATGCCTTATTTCATGCTTGAAGTCCTGTTCAACTACATTTTTATCTAATAAGCTAGTGCAATGCAGGTCAAGGGCCAACTTTGCTCTTGTTTACAATTGAGATAGTTAAACATTCAATTTCAAGCCTTGGCCTGAAACTTGAAGCTTTAACTATTGAGATTGTAAAAAATATGATTATCAATGTTTTAACAATAAGAATTTTTTTCTCTAATTCTTCAATGGACTAATTTGACATTATAAGTTAAAATATTGCCCCAAAACTCCAGCTGATTGGTGAAATGGTCAATCAAAATCTGCTGAATTGCACGTGGTGATAGACAGTGCATGAGGATTGATAATCACTTTTTGAAAAATCAGTCGAATGGCATGAAAAATGCATAACAATTAGTGAACTAATATTTACACATCTAGAGTCCTTTAGTACAGTATTGATTAATTCATAAACATGTAATTTTTTAAAAATTTATGATTGATTTTATTTGTCATATTCAATATTCTTTGTTCTAAGAGCAGTAAAGGTTGTTCAGTGCATTCTGCAGAAGTGTACTTTAAAAGATTATTTGTATTTTTTGCTACAGGAAGGAAGGACAGCTGCCGAACTTGCCAGGGAGGCAGGTAATGAACATATAACCAAGTTTATAGAAAGTTTCCAGTCCAGTACAGATCGAAGGAATAGCATTCCAAACGGCACATCAAATTCCTCCTGACAGTATTAGTACAGTTACTGTTAAACAATCAATGCTTTAACGCTCACTTAAATATGTGATATTACACCGTGGAGATATAACATTATTCTAGTTATCCAGCATTGTAAAATGATAACAAGTACATCCATGGCTACTTTTTTTATACATGTATCATAGTTTTCATAGGGCTTTCAAGTAGCCATGGGCGAATTCAGTTATAAATGATATTAACTACAGGTCTGCACATAGTAATCATTTAAGCAGTTTCATTTGCATTTAAATCAATTTGGTGCCAAATAATTTTTGTGGATGCAAGATATTAGATATTTTAATTTGCTTTAAAACACTAAGCCACTGTTTATGTTGCATTGAAAGTTATTGAAGTGGATGTTGAAATGTTTTTCTTCATGTTTGATACAGATCTGTCATTGTTGCTACAGATTTATTTAAGTACATGTACTGTTTTGGAATGAACAATTCAGGTAGTGTCAATCACATCAGTTGATTCAAAATTTCATAATGTTGAACACATTCCTCCCTTATGAAATAATTTTCTAATAAATTAAACACTATAAAATTGTAATACCCCCAAACAAAGTTTTGGAGTATATGAATCACCCTGTCTGTCTGCTGTCTGTCTGTTTACATTCTTTGAAAGCACATCTCCTCATAAACCATTCAGTGGATTTCAAAAACTTAAATATCCCTATTTTGAATGTTAGAAAAAATGCCTCTGAAATACAAGCAGTTTCTTAATGTATGTATTGTTGCTTGGTAAACCAACAGGAATAGAGATAACACATGATTTATTGACAATCCTGAACTGATATTGTTGAGAAAAGTCACAGAAACAAGACTTCTGTGGATTCTGTGGCAGCAAATTAATTTCAGTGTTACAGTGATCCTAAGCCCTTGATATTTGGTATTAGATGAATCTTAGTGAGGACAGTCCATACCCCTACCCATTTCTTGTCCCTGTCCCCTCATTCGTTTTTCTATTAAATATATGTCACCATGTTGCAGTGTTCCTAGGCCATTGATATTTGGTATATTGACAGCTCCTCTTATGACCCCACCTGCTCAGTCATGCATGAGTGACCTTGTTACTTTTTAGCTCACCTGGCCTAAAAGGCCATGTGAGCTTTTCTCATCACTTTGCGTCTGTCGTCCGTCCGTCCGACGGTCAGTCGTCCGTCAACATTTCATATTTTAATCTTCTCCTCTGAAACGACCTGGTCAAATTTGACCAAACTTTGATGGAAT
>JAULBM010205709.1:0-17328 GCA_032357055.1 Geukensia granosissima
TGTTTGCATAACAAGTTTTCACGCAATGTCAACTTTGATTCAAATAGCAGAATACGACAAGCTGGGGACAACGAGGCAAACTTTGCAGGCATTGCCTGCACCTCCGGTTCAAATTGGTAAAGCTTTGTCAAATACTATAAGATATTGTGGAAAGTGGATCAAATGCTTCTCTACATTAAAACTATATCCTTCAGAATAAAATTTCAAAATTTTTGCCGTAAGTTTTACATATTTTTACCGATAGTTGAACTTTTGCTTTTTTTCAAAATTTGGTTAACCCACAGGTTAAAGTTTTTTTAATTTGAACAGCTTTGTCAAATCTTTATGAATATTAATTAATCTTACCAGTGAGCTTCCCTTGACCATATTCATATCATACAGACTTAAATTTCGAAATTAAAAAAAAAAAAATATTGAATACTTCATATACTGGCAATGCTTAGAGCAGGCGAGACATCAGGTTTCGATGGAACCGTACCAATTTTTATATACACTACCACTCAGGATGATTTTGTAAAATCAAACACATTACTGTGTCCAACATATTACTCTCTCTACACTCTCCAAATGGTTGATTTGTGCATTCTGGTCATATCATGCCAGCCTGCAAGTTTATTGTTGCATAAAGCATGTATATTTGCATTAAAATTATAAAGGTTAAAATTTGGCCTATCTTCTCAAACAGAGAGCTGAATGAAGACAGCATCTTAATTGATTTCTCATAGGCAGTAATAGTAACTGTATGTTTTGTTGAGATATGATATAAGTATCAAAGCGACTAGAATTAAAATTCAAATTTCCAGTGTATTTTCAGAGTAAAATATCAGATTCTATTTTCAGTAAATTACCAGACCCCGAAGAAAATGTATCAGTTAACCTGAAATTGGGCCCAAACTGTGTTGGGAATCGCTATGAAAAAGATAATTTATTAATTAGAAAAATTGGAAACCATGTCCTGATTTTGTATTTTGATTATAATTGGTTTTGATTTTTCAAATAATTGAAACATATATAAAATCCTTTACTAATTCATTATTTGTTTTACTGAAGTACCTGAGCATATACTACAGCGATGAACGTTTTACAAAGAAAAGTTGTATTCTGAATAAGTACATCAGTTTTTCAGTATTCCTTTATCCTTAGGCTTTTGCTTTTTTGATGATAAATAACAAACATGCATTATATTTATATATTGTACCCCTGGTGTAATATGAGGGCATTCCTTTGAAATAGAAGAGGTATTTACTCACAATATCTACCAATCAGAAAACTTTCTATTCATTTGTTTACTTTTTCCAATTTTCAATTATTGGAAATTATAATGGATTAATTTTTAAAATTTTAAAATCGATCAATTTCAGCTATTATTGCCTATTGGTAATTGGAACATCACTAGGCTAAAGATTTTATTACTTCAGAGTAAGCTACTTGCTTCTGTACTATTTCTTGTCCTGCATATCAAAGGTTCCACTGCTGTAGCAAACTTTTGCACACTATTATATGGGCTGAGACAGCAAGTTTTACATTTCTTGGGTGCAGATATAGCTGAGACCCATTTGCATTTAGTTTATTCATACTGTATTTTTTCTATAGACTATACATGATTCTATAGCCTAAACATGATAAGGATGTGCAATTTTTTTCAGCTTCTTTAATTCTTAAGGTAGATCATTACTTAATTAAACTTCCAAAAGACAGCGTTTTTTCATACTTTGTTGAAATGTAGTCTGTGTCAAAAAAATAAAAGCATTTATCGGTAATTTACAGCAAATGCCTTTGATCTGTACTGACCAATAATTCTTGTACAGGTCTACAGGCACAAATAAAAATATTATCGGCTTGTTGTGAAGGATAACGTCACATTGTGAAGCATTTAGGTCATGTGCTTTTTCTTCGTGAGCGTCTTTTCATAAATGAAATAGATCCAACATCATTCATATAACGGCACTACGTCTTGTTTTCACAAGTTAGAATGAAGTTGATATTATGTTAAATGATGTAAAATGTAACATTTTCAGCTCAAAATTTTCTTTATCCAAAATTACAGAAAAAAGTATATAGGACATTTTGCCCTAGGAGCTCACTGAATACTTTCTGTGATAAAGTCAGTACAAGATAAAAAATGTCTTATATTTATACGAGCACAAAAAATTTGCCATTGTATTATGTTATGGCGATGTCATGGTGTCGTTTGTGAGGACACAAAGATTTCCACAACTTATCTTTTGATGGGATGAACCGATTCTTTTGATATTTTCACACCTAGTATGAGACTGAGTTTTGGTGTTCCAGCTCCCCCGTTTTTTTTATGAGGGCCAAAAGGAGCTTTTTAATATTTTTACAGTAATTTTTTTAATTTACATCCAATTTCGATGTTTTTTTTCATTGTGCTCCTTGTCAGAAAAACTATCAAGTGGACTATTCCTGCCATGTTCTATCCCTAACTGTATTTAGATTCAAGGGGTTGAAAATTCGCCATGCCCAAATTTTGGCAAGTTTTTTAGTTGTCATCTGATTTGATAGGTTTTTTTTCATTTAATCCTGGTGAAAGATGCAGAAAAAGTCACTCTAAGCATTTTTTTGTACCTTTTACATTTTTTTTTAAAGGGGGTTCAAAGGACCCAAAATGTCATTTTCTGGGTATGGGAAAATTTTATTTTTCATTGGATTTTGATGGGATTTTTTTCATTATATTCCTCTCTATGAGAGCTTTCAGGTATATGCCAACAGAATTTTGCTATCTTTTACCGTTTTTGAGATAATTTGGATCAAACTTTTTAACTTTTTCATTATTCATCTGATTTGAACGGGTTTTTTAAATGATTCCTTGTCGAAAGGAGAACAAATGTTACTCCAAGCAATTTTTTTTAGCATTGACTGTTTTTTATATAAAAGGGGCAAAATGGGCTTAAGATTTTGATGGGATTTTTTCATTTAATTTGTCTCATTGAGAGTTTTCAGAAATATGTCAACGGATTTTCTATCTTTTACCATTTTCAAGTTAAAAGGTGTCAAATTGACTGAAAAGTGTAATTTTGCCAAATTTTGTTGTGAATTGGAAAATTTTATTTTTCATCAGATTTTGATGGGATTTTTCCATTTGATATGGCTCATTGAGAGCTTTCAGTAGTATGTCAACAGATTTTGTTATCTCTAACCATTTTTTAAGCTTAAAGGGGTCAAAGTGGGGAAAAATGCAACCAAAAATAACACTAGTTTTGATAATCCAGGTCAAAATGATCACTTATCTTGTCATATTATGGTGTGTCCAGCATTTTACTGTGTCCAGAACTTTACTGTGTCCAGCACATTTCTGTGTCCAACACATTATTGCGTCCAGCAAAATATTGTGTCCACACTTACCCAAAGGATCTTTTGTTAACCTTTCACATTTCAACGTGTTGTGGTCGCGTCATGCTGTGCTTGCGAAGCCACTCCGTCTATATATATTTCACCAGGCAAGTTTTCAGTTTCTGTTGGTTCAAAACAGCTTATTTTACAAAGCTTATATTGGTAAATACAGAATTTTTTCAGATAGAAGAAAACCATAAGGTAGAATTTTGAAATAAAAAGTGTAAATATAGTTTTAATAAACAATGTTTCCAGAAAATAAAATTAAATTTGGGGATCAGTGTTTTTTATGCAGTTCTAAACAAAATTTCCAAAATTGTGAGGACATGTTATTTCATGGTCAATTATTTTGATGTTATTCTTCTGTAAATTAGGCCTTTTGATGTTTGACTGCAAACATTGAAATTGATTAAAAAATATTTCGATTCTAATAGAACAATTATGGTAATTTTGAAATCAAAGAACTGACTTTCCCATTTCAATAAACAATGACAGCCTATGTTAAAATTAAAACAAATTATGGCTGCCATCAATTATTTGGATTATCATATTGTAAATATTTAGAAAAAATGCTGTTTGTTTTTATATAGGCTGTGCACAAAGTTCTATGGGACGTCACAATTTTGTGCACAAAACATATTGTGAAGTCATAGTGCATGCAAGTCATAAGGTATTGGAACATAGGTAATGCAAGTCACAAGTTATTGTAGATTTTTCTATGGATAGATCCTGCTGACATTTTCAAGACCCTATATTAGAATATAAGGAAACTACTGATATTTTTGTATGATATTTTGTAGGCTGATTTTATTCTGATGTGTGTATCACCTCAATACAAAACAGAAGTGGACATGTTTGAATGTGAACATCAAATAGAAGACAAGGAACTCCATATCCAATATATTTATAGTCTCATGCTTGCTGAACTTGAACGAAATGGACACAGAAATTCAAGAGTTATCCCCCTTCTGTTTGATGGATCTGAACAGGTTCATATTCCAGACTGGCTAAATGGTACATTTGTTTACTTGTGGCCCAATCAGTACAGAGACTTGTTATGGTGTTTAACTAAACCACACACCAGAATTATAAAGCCACACCCACATTGTAATCAGAGTACGCCCACTTCACCTGTTGACAGGCGAAACATTTCTTTATAGTATTATGTGTACTGCTTAAGTTTTCATATTGTTACAAAACAAACTGCAGCGTCTTGGGGTTTCTGTTTTCCAAAAGTATGATAGAATTTATTGGCAACTTTAGCCATTGTTAGCTTGAGTTAACCTAAACATCAAGGGATAGACTGTATGTATTGCATATATTCATTGCTGGAAAATATGCAAAGGATCACCAGATGGACAGAAAAACAAATCTTCACTAACACACTAAGACACTATGATAGAGCTATTAAAGGCTACATTGCTCTTGTATATAAAGTGTTGCTGATAAAAAAGTGTTTTAATCAAGTTTGATTGAAGTTTTTGATATGCTTTCACTTATAAAATTTTCTATCTGTGGGTTCTGTTTTACTTATCTCTACAATTCACTACCATATTTGGAAAATAACCTTAGTCTCCATAAATTGGTATATCTGCTTGCCAACCAAGATGGACACTATAGGGACAAGTTGAGCAAACCTCTTGTTAAAAATCATTTGTTAATACCACATAAATGAAAAAATCAAATGGCATTTAGTACATTTGTAGTTTTTGTTGCATAAATTTAGTGAAATCAATGTAATATATACATGTATTTGTAAAATGAAATCCAGTATTTGTTGCATACTGTACATTATGCAACCTTAAAATCATTTAAGTGATTAATTTTTATCTGTTTTCTATGAATGTTTTTCCGTTAGATTTGAAATTAAATAATTTTAATTGGAAACATTCATTTCTGTTGTATGTATATCTTCTGGTACTTTCATAAATTATCAATTGGTTCATTTGTATATAATTCACTACAAGGTAATTTTTTATTGTGTATTTGTCAAAAAATAGAATACTCTGTCCACAATTTGTTTATATAAAGAAATGACACATGAATGAGTTGGAGTTCTATATCAGTGAACCCTTTTGTATGTGAATGTTCTTTTCTATACGTAGGATGTATTTAAAGTTGAGGGGAAGGACACTTCATTTTAAAATATTTTTGAAATGTCTTGCATGGTGAATTGAAATACTTAGTTTAAAACAATTTTCTTCGAGCTCCATGACCCTCTAATTTACTTTATTCTGCAACAAACCTTAGTTTAAAACGCATCTTGTACATCTATGATGACACTTTCAGAAGTTAAAAGAAACCTAATTTTTGATCAGGGAAAAATTTAATGAAATTGGACAATTTTTCGATGTAATTAATCAGTTCTAGGTTGAACATCATTCAAGAATTATTTCCACATAATACCATTAAAGATCTGTTATGAAATAATTATGATTTTTTCAGGTATAAATGAATTCTAAAACTGCTTTTTCGGGTTTATTTGGAAAATGTTTAAAAAACAATTTCTAACTTAATTTTCTGTTGTCTTACTGAGAACACAAATTTAGTCATCTCAACTGATATTGTTTGCAATTAGATTCCCAGCATAATAATATCAGTTCTAAAACCAGATATCTTAATACATATGAAATCCGTTCACACACAAAAAAATTTTGGAATACCATTTGTTAAAATAGGGACTGAAGGTAGACAACTCCATTTAAATAAAAGGCAATAGTTGTGTAAAACAGAAGAATGAAGAGATTGTTTTTTTGTGACTTGTGATATTGTAAATTTATGTAGTGCCTTTTTGAGAAATTGTAAATACATATATAGAAATAGAGTTATGTTCCATTTATAGATGAAAATATATTTTAAATTGTGTTGAACTATCATGATGTTGATCCTGGTGAAATTATGTGCAATTTTAAATTAAGTGCTATTTGTTTGATATTTGTATATAATAAAGTTGTGTAATCATCTTTTTTAATACAAAAAATTGTTTAAGCTAATGGATACCCACTAAAATGGCAGGTTTTAGCTTTTGGATATCTATTAAAGCCTGTTTGATTTTGGCATAGTAATGCAAAGCTGTCGAAATTATTTAGCAAAAAAAAAATTATTATGTTGGCAAATGAGTTGTAGCATGGATTGTGCATTTTTTCTAGTTCTCGTTTCTTTGGTCTGTATCATTTACACAGGTTATTAGATTACACGGTGTTTTGTTAAGCCAGGTTCACCCTACAGTGTCAACACAAAAACCTGGAAATCCAGAAACCTATGTAAACACTTTTTTTCAGACCATGAATCTAGCTTCAAATTTTAATATAACCTGTCTAAACTGGCTGGTCAAAACAAAAATCACTTTTGACAGGCTTCACTGTACTAGTTGTAATTAGTTAAGTATAACCATGGAAGTATAATATTGACAGGAACTCCAACAAAAATTAACGTAATGTTACCCCCGTTGATTTATTAAGATTTTTAGAGGAACCGACACAGTTTGACAAGTATGTGATAACACACTTGTGACTATCTGCGATGCCGGCAACTACTGACTAATCTATCGGAGCTGATGATTCACATGGTTTTTTTTGGTTATCAGGTGTACCTAATGTAGCGTTATTAACACAGTATATCCTGTGTTCATTTTTATATCAGAACACACCTGATACTATCTATGTCATCTTAATTAATACAGGTGAGCGTCAAAAAGCGCACAAAAATCACCCCAAAATTGACTGAAATACACAAGAAAACACATGGTAGTTCCATTTATTTTCCTATTAGGGTCAGTGTCTTTAAATTAATAGAAACCTATGATTCGGATTATGCCGGAAACTAAAAATTATATGCAACTAAAGAGAAATATTCACAGAAAATGATGTATAGAGTCTTTATCATTAATGAGGGAATGTTTTATTTGAGTTTAAAACTTGAAGAAAGTTATCGAGAATATATCAAATATGACTGTTGTTTGCGTCCATTTATAAAATTTCATATCGGATAAAGTTGGTTATGTATGCGCATAAAAAAATAATCAAATAGGATTTCTATTAAATTGAAATTCCCAAAACAAACAAAAAGTAAAAACGATGAAATAACAGCATACAAGTCCCTATTTGCAATTATCCGAAAAGTATGACATGTAGGAGATGAACCTGTCTGTATTGCTTTAACCCGTCAGGGTTTATTTTATGCAATAAATTATTATTATTATATAAAAAATTCTGGGATAACTTCAGAAATTAATTTTAGATACTTAGAATTTCAATGGTGAACTGGGGAAATAGCCATAGCTTTTATAGTCAATTATTGGTTTTATTTTCTTTCTCATTCTTTTTCTGTGCAAATTATTTATGCATCCACCCATTTGCGGTGTGGGTCCTATATTAAACCTTACATTGCGTTGAATACTATAGATTCTATATCTCTACAATGTTTCAGTTTTTAGGACTTTTAAAGGAAATACCCTTCACCAGAGGCTGGGACTAAGAAACACATTTTAATCCCAGCCAGAGGTCATCCCATAGTTTTATATTTCGTGTTAGTAAATTTCATTGTACATTTAACACAAAAATATGGAAGCTATGTTGTTCCATTTGGACACAATAAACAAAAAACCGACATGTTGTTAAATTTTATGTATACATGTAGAACCTGTGAACTCGGCAAATTCAGCAATTCCAATATATCAGGGACTTATATTAAGAGATACGTCCTGATGCATGTACATCAGGTCAACTCGGCAAATTCCGCAATTCCGATATAAAAAGATTCGTGACATGTGTCGTATCAATTATCTCATACTTGACTATTTGTTGGCATCACAGATCGAACTTTTGAAGTACAGTGGTTGGAGTTCCTGTCAATATTATACTTCCATGCTCAAACAGAGCAGATTACATACAAACCTTATCATATGTGTTACAAGTCAAGTGCACCCTTTTTTACAAAGTACAAAGACCGGTACAACTGGTGGTAGGTTACAGGCAAGAGTACAAACTAAGCTAATTAAAAACACTTGTAAGAAACAAAATGACTTCTTTTCCTTCACAAATTCAATGCTATGAACAAAAATCCTGACTGATAATAGCTACTAACAGTACCATGCAGAAAGATTCAAGTTGCACAATGATGATCTAATGTCAAAAACTTCCACAAAACTTCAGAAAAAAATTAAAACAAAACAAATGAGGAATATGTGGCAGTGTTTTATTACAATCATTGTCAGAAAGGATTGTAATATGATGGAGTATCTGTTCTGATCTCATTTAGATAAGGGTCTTTATGTATTCATTTTATGTCTTAACACATATGAAAATACAATCTTCTGATTTTTTAACGAATATCAACAAAGACAGAGAATTAATGTTATTGTGTCATGGAGTCAGCACATGGTTTAACACCCAGCACTGCAGATTTATATACATTGTCAGTTGTCTATCACTTTGCAACTTTTACCCAAGACTTGGACTGACTATGTCAGGTTGTGAGGGTGTTTCTAGGAAAAATTTTATTCCAATATGCAAGATCACTGTTGTGGACTATTTGTCAGAACTTTATATCACTGTTTCATAATTGTACTTCTTCATATTTATGTGTGTATTGTATTGGATTACCAATATTGTACCCTGTTGTTGAAAATGCTTATCCAATTAAAGAATTTGAATTTGTTTGTTAAAAGATTACAAGGTCACACTGAAAATATTTCATGATATAGTCAATGCAAGAAACAAAATCTCCTATATGTGACAGAATTGTACACAACAAACAATAAAGTCAAAAACAGAATGACAAACTCCAACTGCACTTATTGACTCATGGACAGAATCTCCTATTTATATGATAAGCTTGAACTATTTCAAGATGGTCAAATGATGATAGAAGCACAGAAAATATGGTTTTATAATTGGTCTGTACCTGACAAATTGGTCAGAACACTGCTGGAAATCATAAACATATCCACCTGTCCAAAAACATCCAGACCTGCTTAGCCTCATGATGGACAGCCATCAAGTTCCATAGAAACAACATGTCAAAATTTCTGCCTGACTGACAATCCTGACTGACCCAATGAATTCCAATGTCAGATTTGTAAATTCCAGTAGAGATCAGTGACAGAAAACCACAAAACATGTTTTCTATTTGTATTGCCATTTGTTAATCACATCTTCTTGTCACTTCAACCTTCTGTCCAAATATAAAGAAAAATTATTTGAAAGTTAACTAGTATTTTGAAATTAAAGTTCAAGAGAGCACACAAGAAACCAAACAGCATCATTTGTACAGTCAGACTAAAGGTTGAAGCAACGCTGGGTTTAAAGTGATAACCTACAATATTTACATAAAGAGTCTCATAAAAATAAACCCCATGATCCCACAATTCTTGAACCCATGACTCTTTGGACAGAAAATCTTTGTGAGATCTGATTTCTATCTTGCAGTTATACTGACCATAAATCAATAAAAAAAAAACCAAGGTTGAAATAGATACTGACATTATGGTTCTAAGTACAACAACATTCAAGGTTAACTCCTAGAAAGCTGGTTGTAGGAAAACAACAAAAGTGACATTAGAAAATCCTGGTAAAAATTTTAACACAGGGTAGTAGAAAGAATCAAGATCATAGATTGAGGGAAAGCCTCTTCTGTAAACTTACGTCAAATTAAATGCCATTGTTTCTTTACAAAAAAGTCCTTTAGAATGTATGAAGTGGGTTTATAATGAAGTCTAAAAAAGACAATAAGAAAAGTAGCAGTAAGTCATTTCGGTTAAAATGAAAAAGAAATTCAAGATAAAATATTATTATAGAGGAGGAACAAGCTGGGACTTTTTCTAAATAATAATGTGTTGAGAAAACAAGACACCAAGTCAAAATATCAAAAAAGTCTTTAACTGAATTTATGATTTGTATCACAGTTCACTGAATAACTGATAATTTCAGCTGCTTAAAAACACCTATTACTCCATAAATACTATTTCTAATGTCATAATGTGTTTTATCATTACTACAAAAAGGATTAGTACAAGTACTGGATCCTTTGTTATACTATTCTATGAAATGCCTCATTTAAGCAATAGTCTTTTGGTTGAATTATTGATAATAAAGAACAGAAAATGATACTTAATATGTCTCATCAAAGTGATAGTACCCCATAAATCTGGGACCCAGAACAACTTGGAACTCTTTGATGTTGGGGGTAAATAAGGTCAATGTAGAAAACACTAGGAAAATTTTCTACTTGCCTGCACATAAAAAACATTGTTAATTTTTGCTTACATTTCTAAAATTCATTAATAGAAGATAAGAGGAGCTGAGAAAGAGATTAGATGGTGTAACTGAGATAAAGATGAGTGAGAGTCTTCTAATTTGAGGAAACATTTTATTGATACACAAACATTTCCAGTTATCCTTTAAGGCATCAGTCATTTCAGACTCTTTGTTTGATTATCATTTAAATCTTGTGTAAAAGAAATTGTGAAATTCCCAAGTTTTTTTCAAAACTTTTTCATGAAAAACAAAAGATGTATAGTTTAAGTTGTCTTAGCCAATGTATATACATATTTATATATATTGTCAGTAACAGACAACCAATGTCCATAAAGCCAGTGCAACCATACAAAAGGTTTTGTTAATATATGAAGAATACCCTTCTTCTGCAAAAAAAAAAGATAAAAAAAAATTCTTTTGCTTTTTCACACTTATTATGCAGTTATCATGCAAAAACTTGAAATCACGGGAAAACATGTTATTGTTAAAAAGAAGTTTAATAAAACAATACATATGTATTATGTTAACCCAGAAAAGAGAACTGTTCTTCTTGTTTAATGTTGTTGTTGGACATTCATCTAAGCAAAATCAAGAATATAATGTTGTATATTTTTGTCTACTTTACTAAAATTCATTAATACAATTCAGAATAGTTGAGGAAGATTCGATGGTGTAACAGAGATGAAGATGTGTTTGAGGAAACATTTTATTGATGGTGAAGATACACAAACACTCTCAAGCTGCATTAATATAAATTTTTTTAGATTTGTTAGAAAAAACTATAATACCAAGACCTTCATTACTATATGTATAATTTTTGTACTTTTAATAACTTGATACCCCAGTTTTACACACATAAGCAGACATGATGCTTCAATCTGCTGGGTCATTTCTATAAATATTTTAAGACAGAACATCAAAGGAAGATTATTTTCAGTTTGACCTCTACATAATCTGATCTGTGATGTAATACTGACATGTAACGCATTTCTAATTTACTTGTAATGAAACACTTAATCTGTGAATACATGTAACTTAACTAAAACATGTACATGTTAATGTGACTACTGTTTAACATGCTTCAGAGGTTTTGTTTTGAAGTCTTACCAATTGACTTATCAAATCCATGTTTCTTTCACTGTATAGCATTAGTAAGTGAAGCATCAAAGAATTTCAAAACATTTTAATGTTTTGATTACAAATGTCTCCATTTTACAATGTAATCTTCAGCATCTGATCTGACCCTCCGACATAACAACTAATTGTATTGGCATAATTAAACATAATGTTGCAAACAATTAAATTGTTTGTGAATAAAATTCTCCGTTTGCAGTTATGTGTAGCAGGAGGGAGATGATAAGGTATTCTGACAAGTTACACCAAGGTGCACCTGACTTGTAATTGTCTAAATCTTCTTAAAATTTGATCAAATGATAAACACAGATGTCTGATGAGCACCCAGTAATCAGGTAGACTTATTCACAGGATTACAGTCTACACAGTTTCTGTTTTTATAGCAATGTTTTTTTGACAAGTAAGATGGGTGCACCTGATCATTTGTTTGTTTACATTAATCTTCTTCCATTTCTTGGAGCACACTCTGTAAGCTGACCTTTAACAAACCTGAATTCGCAGGTGATCATTTAAAACAAATTAGATTTAATGAGCTGGTAAGTTACACATGTCAGAACTGTAAATAGATTTTGAAAAATCTGACACATTTACAAATAAGTAGACTAAGACCTGAATGATTAAAATTAAAAAGTACAAGTTCATCTGTCAATTTTCTTAAAAGAAGAACATTATAGCAAACAGGACTATCTGTAACCAAACCAAACTCCCAAATTTTATGGTCAAACATTGCAAATGTCACAATGTTTTCTAGGTGCTAGACAAACCAAAAATAACATTTTTTTATATAAACTTTCATGTAATTTCTGCAGCTTTACCCCAATATCAAGTGACATCTTAATTCTAGTAGTAACAGGCAGTTCAGTCTGACTTTGTTCTTACCAAACAAATTAAACTTCAAAGAGCTAAGTGACTTGCCACCAGTTGATTTCATAATAAATATGCATCATACATGTTAGTCATCCTATTGATATAAAATACAGCACAAATTCCACAAATTTTTAATATTCTATAACATTGCTTTAATCTTCTTTACTGGTTTGTTGAGGTAACATTTGTTAAGAATTTTGATCATATGTATTGTGTTTGATTCCTATACTGGTTTCTCCAATCACTAATTGCTAATTTACTGTTTACATCTGTCTCTAGGGTACAGACACAAAGCTTTTTATTCTTTCAGCAAAGCTTTATATTTTTGTTTTTGGAATTTCCAGACTACACCAGAACCTGTTGGGCCCTTTGTTTTTGACATTTTTTGTTATTTTTCTTGTAAAGTTCTGCCAAAACACTTACAATAATGTTTTGTTTATTACATCATTTTGTAGCTTTATGGCAGCCAAATATTTGTGATCGTTTTTATTTTTGAAAGGATATTAAAAATAACTGGTGTGCAGTTATACAGCAGTTATACAGAGGACAGACTGAATGACATGTGGCACCAACTGGGTGCTTCAGTTTAAATGACATGTGGCACCAACCAGGGGCATGGAATCCCATAGCTGTAATCAAACTAGCTGCATGCGCTGCTGAGCAGGAACCCCGAACATAGTACAACATGGAGTAATGGAACAATTACCAACTTACTGCATCACCCTTTAGGCAGTGACCTACTGGTGACCAACCCTGCTGCAGTGTTGTAGAAGTACGCTGCCAGGAAAATTTCTTTACAGTGGAAGTGGTCTGCACTGTTTGGCAACAAGCCCTTAAAAGAGCTGCTTCAAGATACAGAAAGTCACCACTAAAATGACACCATCTTAAACAATGATCTTGAAGTCGACTAAGATACAACAAAACAACCAAGCCTCCTAACAAAATTAATCCAATAACATTTTTATGATATAGGCTTAACAAATGCTATAAGTTCCATCAGGGACTGTCTGACTGAGAGCATTAATTTGCTGTGTTAAGAACATTAAACATTAGCAACCACCAACAAGGGCTTCAGTTTATAAGACACATGGTACCAAGCAGGAACTTCAATACAATTTTTAAATGCCATTAAATTATATGATTTGTGACAAAGAAAATCAAGGACATGTAAATTTGTAGGTCAATATCTGATGAATACTTAACCTGAAACTTGAACATGTTCAAAATAAATTCAAAATACTGCAAATCATGAACAAATAAAGGAGGTACAGTTATAGTCTCTGTTACAATATTGTAAAATTTGAGAAGCTAAAGGAGATATTTATTTCACAGTGCAATCATTACTGAACCCCAAAAGCCCCAGATGTAACACAATTGCTAATTACGCTGAATGTTTATTCCTCCATAGGGACTGTAAGTATTTTAATTATTGGTCCTAGAGGTCTACATAAAACATGCCAAACATTTCATTGCTTTAATTACATCATTAACTGTAGGTGTAAAACTGATGCCTTAAAGGTTAATTATATTAGCCACAGCAAAAGTTTCATTCCACTTTCTTCATTAATTCAAATACACAGATTTCTTGATGAAGTGTCATAATCACTCTATCACAGAAATAGTTGTGAGTGAAGTTTTATTTTCAGAGTGAAATCCCATCATTCTAAAACATGTCACCCTTAAGTAAATTAAAATCCATCCTTAATCCGAAACCACAAATTTTATCAGCAGTGTACCTTTTCTTTTTAAAGCTTTCATTAGAACTGAGATACCTTACACTCCTGTGTAAGATCTGTCCACCCTGTTATTCTAAACTCATTTTGTTTGTTTGTTGCAAATGCAATTCTCAATATTTCATTTCATATATTTTATGTATTCTCTTTTTATGTAGCCATTGACCCATATAAGTGTAATTTCTAATTAAGTTTTTTGCTTGCCACAAAGTATAGGTGATAGGTCAGGGTGATCGGTACAGAAAAGGTTAAATAAACTACCACTATGGCTCTGACCACCCAGGCCCCATTAAGAGCTACAATTTAACCATCCTTCCATATATTACATGGTATATCAGATATCCATCATTAGCTTCTGTGGAGATAAATTTGTTTTTGATGTGTCCCTAGTGTGGTATCATATCATGGCCTGGATATTCCTTAATTATTCTCCTCCTAAACTCCACACTATCAGAATTATGACCATATGATGTGAGAACATTTAATTGTAAATGATAACCTTGATGTCTTTGGTAAGCTAAGAAATCAACTGATGCCACTTCAAGGTCAAGTGGCCTTATAATACAGTAGTGTACAAAGCATGCCACTTAATCACTATTAAAATTCTCCTACACTGCTGAATTCTGAAGATGTAGTTTCCAGTTGTTCCATTAAACATGCAGCACAAAACAATAAGCTACCAGTGTAATGGACATTTAAAAATTAATTGTCGTTTAAACATTATTGAGGATAGAAGAAAAAGGAGACATTTTTACTTGGTAAAAATGAAGAACAAGAAGATTTCTACTGCAATATTTTGTAACGCCTTATTTGATTGGCTTACATTCTACGTAAAATTTACGATCTATTTGCCATTTCTAAGATTAACTTGTATAAAAAGTTGCAAAATAGCCGCCATGCTGAAACAACAGATTTAGTGATTACCAAATTTAATAAAATACACAAAATATATAACATGTCTACCTGAAAATACTCCCTTCAGACAATTTACATCATCAAAGCTAAAAATACAATACAGTTATATCCTAATTTTTTATACTTTAAATTCTTGACTTCTCTCTAGGACTTGGAATTTCAGATCAAATTTATCTGTCCTTAAAGAAGCAAGGTTATGAAAGTATAATCCTGTAAACTCTGTCATGCCCTACAGTGTGGCTGGCACTGAAGTGGATTATAACCTGTTATTGTCCACAGGAGGTAATAAACTGACCATCAGTAAGGTGTGAAGCTATTATGTCCAGACATCTTGTATTGATAATTAATTACCCATTCTGATGAGTCAACAGACACAGACCAATTACATCCTACTCAAAAACAAATTTACACAGACATGTGCTCATTACTATAAATATTTTCCTACATAACAATTCTTGTGGTTTTAGTTGGATTTGATGATTTAAAGGTTTTCAGTTTTGCAAATTCTAAGTGAATTTTTCAAGAATGTATCATGAAAAATAATAATAATCTAAAATGGAAGTGAGTGTTTGTATTGCTTTTCTCCATCTTGTCTACAATGAACCTAAACAGAATTGGAAGATACCAAAGGGGCAGACAGGAAGACTAGACAAGACCACGAAAAAAAAGAAACTAAAGACAAACATAGCAGCACAACACTACACTGAAATCTAAAGCTAGAGTAACATGAACCCTACAAAAACTAAGTAAATTCTACTTAGTTATGCTGAATGATCAATCAATATTAAAAAAGGCCAGCCTTCCTCTCATCTTTATTAGTTTTGCTATGACACCCTCCCCCAAAAGCAACCCTTTGTCTATGATGAAGCCTTCCCCTATGATAAGCTGATTGGTGTAAAATTCACACTGTGCAACAAGAAGAAGATCAAAGACTTGTAACCAATACACCAATCTGATAAACAATCAATTATCTCTACAGAATGCACATTGATAAAACTTTCTTTTTCTTGGATTGATCATTCAAAGAAATTTATATATAGAATAAAGTTTTGTTGCTGAAATATATAAACAATGCCAGCAGAATTTATTCATTTTATTATAAATAAAATCAAAATGCACATTAAAAGATAATTTCTATACTGTTTAACCCTGTATTTTGATATTGTTTTATCTTTTCAATGTATTTCTTAAGTTCAGTATTGATTGTTAATGTTATTGAAACCTCCCAAAAACAAAACAGGTGCTCCGCAAGTGCTGCATGATATGACAGCAGAAAGGTGGAATAGTAGTTTGCTGAGTACAGTAATGTGCTTGACACAGTAATATGACTGGATTAAAGATCATTTTCACAAAAGGAATGATTAGGAAAAAAAGTCCATCAATATCAGATGAAAAATAATTAATTTCCATATATCATGCAAAACTGAATTTTTGCCCACACTTCACCCTTAATAAATCAAAAATGTTAACAGATACACAAAATACCTTGACATTCCACTGAAACCTCTCACTTAGATGAATCAATGAAAAAAACACATTAAAATCAGACAATAATAAAAATTTCTCATCTTCAGCAAAATGGCTTTTTTTAACCTTTGACCCATTAAAATATAAATTAGTAAATGCTACTAAAATGGCTATGGGTAACTTTTATTGCATTTTTTATAAGGAATCGTTTAGAAAAACATATCAAAATTCGTTGAAAACTTTTTTCCATATTAGACAAACATTATTTTTTGCCCAATTTGACCCCTTTAGCCTAACACCAGGAAAATTCCATTGATATTCTACTGTTATTACTCAGTGAGAAAAATCAAATGCCAAGAAAAAAACATCAAAATTAGATGAAAAACAAAAAAATTCTAATATACTGCAAAGTTGCCTTCATTTAATCTTTAACCCTTTTTATATAAAAAAAGTCAGTAAATGTTACAAAAAATGCTTGGGTTGATTGTCGTGTTTTATGTATAGTTTCACAATTTGCATTTCGGGGCCTTTTACAGCTTCAGTTATGGTATGGACTCTGGTTCATTGTTGAAGGCCATAATGGGACCTGTAGAAGTTAAAATTCT
>JAULBM010205820.1:0-17328 GCA_032357055.1 Geukensia granosissima
TTTGAAAATTGAAAAATCCCCTTTTGGACCCTCCTTAAAAAACGGTCGAGGCTAGATCACCCAAAATCAATCCCAACGTGTATTTTATATAGGGTAGCATTGTGTTAAAATTTGAAAGTATCCAAAAAATAGAACTAAAGTTATTGAACGGAAACCTAACTGTCTACAACACCGACGCCGACGCCAACATGCCCATAACATAATACGACCACACAATTTTTGCGGTCGTATAAAAACCAACTGCATCAGATTAATAATTTTATGACGATATATAGTAAGCAGACAATTATAATTACATGATGTCCAGACCTCGAAAAAGAACTCGCTGTTCCCCACAGCAAGTTTAAAATCCAAACAGTTGATAACACACCTCGTTCTCTAAGGCATCAATCAAAACGTCTGGGTGTATTTTGTGTAAAAATATCGTAAATAGCCAAAGAAAACAAGACAATGTGCAAATTCTAAAAATAGAAAATGTGTCGACAGTATGTAGAACAAAAATGTAAAAAAAATTGACTACAATTAGTTTTGCTATAAATTATTGAACAGGAAGCCCATGTTGATTCAAAAGAACACAATAATTAAAGATCTTAAAATGATGTTTTAAAGATAACCTATACGGATAAGTTTATTCAAGTCCTACTGGGTTGTATTTTTTTACAACATTTCAAAAGGCTGTGAGCGATATCTTGTTCATCGTTAATTTTCTGCAGTTGAAGCCAAACTTTTAAGTCATGTAGGTCAGAAATGTAATAATCATGCCCATGCAGTTATCTACTATTACAGATCTTACCTGCTAAGTATGCCAATAATGTAGTAAGTACCCCTAGTGATTTACTGCCAGAGTTCTTACAATTTCTCACGAATAGTGTCAGTACTGCAAGAGCACACAGTGCTAACCCAATAACGGACAATCCCTGCGTAGCCTTAAACCAATCTAAAACAAAACCATAGAACATTGCTGTTTTAATAGAAAGATTCTGAATTATTTAAACATGTTCATGTTAAAACTGTACGAATAAAACATCTCATAATCAGTAATAAAGCAGTCAAACGCTTCTCGTTGGTCGACAGTAATTCAACTTTCTAAGATGTGAAGTCAAAAACACTTTCCATTCGCAATTTTATTAATGAGGCCGTTGACCAAATATTTTCAGGATGTGAATCGTTACCTATACAACTGCAGTACCAGTGTACTGATATGTCCAAAGCCGAATTAAGATGCGGGTTCAGAAACCAAGACCGCAGAGAGCAGTCCGTATGTCGGACGACTGGACCATACATCAGTAGATTAGCTATTGTGTATATTGCATTAAAATCGTTATTTTAAACAAAATATATACAAATTTAAGAGGTCTCCACAAGGCCTTCAATGATAGTGGAATACATCTCCTTGTAAAAAACTCCCCAAATCGGATTTTCAAGCATTTAATAAATTTAGATCAGAAGTTTCATTACACAAGGTCAGAACTATTGGTTCCCAATTAAATTTATAATATAAAAAATAGGAGATTGCTACTGAGTAACACGACTGGTGCCACTAGTGGAGCAGGAGTTGCTTACCCTTCCAGTGCACCTGAACTCACCCTGGTTTTTGTAGAGTTCTTTAGTTTTCAGTGTAGTGTTGTGTGCTCTATGTTTTTCTTTCATTTCATTTTGTTGGTCATGGTCTTGTCTGTCTTCCGACCTAACGATTTCTGTCTGCCCCTTTGGTATCTTCGAATTCCTTTTGGCATAATTGTCCATGAGACAGCTATCGACCAAATGACAAACGAAATTAATCTTCCGATATTCAATAATTATAATAAAGCTGCAAAAGGCCGCAATACACGAAAAATGACCCGATTCTAGAATAGCTTTCATAAATAAAATTAGCCAATAGAAATACCTGAGTGAAACACAAATAGGAGAATAATTAGGACGCAGAGGAGAACCCCCCTCCCCCTCCCCCATTTGTCACCCTAGGTAAAATACAAAGAAATCAGCCGATAGGCACAAATGATTTATACCTGCTGTGTTTTCCCAATTGTAGCACGTCTCCGTGTCCAGAACTTTGATACAACGCCTCCATATTCCAAGATGTACGTGTGCCACCTTGAGGTCAGCATTGATCCAATACGATGTTGAAATGGAGATAATCTGACAGATAAGTCCAATGGGTAACGTTACCATGGGAATTTTATATCCACAATTCATCCCCATGTTTATTGTCAAATGTCTAGTCTATATATAATTCTTTACGATCATATGATCATTTTACGTTTCAGAAATATAAGATAGAGGTTCCTGCGGGATAACGTTGGATTTTAATTACTTGACCAGTTGACGTGATAATCGTGAAAAGATTTTATTTTTGATTTTGGAAGATGTATTGGGGTAAATTGCAAACTTTAATCAACAAGAGCGGAAAAATAGTTTGAAAACGCAGTCAAGTAAGACATCATAAATAATCATGTGATTGTAGGTTAACAACCTGGGATGACCTACATACAAAATGGCAACACTTATTAATTCGACACCTGCGCTAAATATGAGTTTTTGTAAACTCATTGAAAAAAGTGGAATAAAGTTCACTTTCCTTAATAAGGCACTATGATGACAAAGATGTTGCCGTCATGTCATGAACCTCCATCCCGTGGTGCCTTTTGCGGTTCAGTGACATCTTGCCATTTTTAATTTTTTGTGCAATCCGATTTTGATGTGTTCAAATATTTACAATAATTGCTTAATAATACACTTGACATCAATTCTTCTGCTAACTCCTCTGCACTAGGCACTGCCATGAAGACAAATTTATTAATGACAGACCATTAAGTATCGTTGCAGTTGAATTACATAGAATGTCTTTTTCAATGCGTTTTGGTGGCTGATTAGTCTCTTCATTCGGGTTTGCCGGCAAAGAATGGTTTAATTAAATTGAACATCCATAGTTGATAATTGTCGCTTTTTGTTAATATGTGTCATTGTGAATTCATATATTTGTTGTAACTATGCCGGTAGTGGACCAATCTTTATGACAATAAAATATCTTCTATATTTATCTAATAGTATATCTTAGAATAAATTTTCGAGTAGGGAGTCAAATTGTCAAAACCCAGATTACTTACTCAGGTGAAAAAAAAACTGTTAATTTTTTTCAAGAAATATCCGGTTTATTTTTGTTACCCCACCCTTAACAGGGCAACTGAACCTTGGATACATCAGGCCTGTCAATTTGTGATGATTGCCATGTTTTAGAATTTGCAAAAAAATGAAAGATCAAACAAGGCAATTTATTGCAAATGTACATTCAATATGCGTGATTCTAGCACATGCATGTGCTGCGTGCGACTTGACAGATCAGAATTATTTTTGAAATAAAAAGGGTTATTTCTTGAGAAAAATTCAGCAGTATAACACTACCACTTCCTCACAAAAGGAAATTGTCAATATAAAAAATCCTCGAGGGCGGTCGGGCTTTAGAAAAAGGCTGTTCGGTTTCTTCGCCTGCAGGTAAAACTCCTGCTAAGGGGCGTCCGTTGGTATGGCGGGATTTATAAATACTCGACCACATAAGAAATCGAGTTATCGAGTTCGGCTAAATTTCACGCCATACCCATACCGTTTCAATATTTGACTTCCTGTGACCAGGATATCCCCGACATGACATCAACCCCGCCCTTGTATGATTTACTGTTTGTAACTTGAAAATGCATGATAATTTGCCACTGGACGTTAAACATAAATCAACCGGTAGCCGTTGTGGAATTTATTCCCTATTTATTGATATCAATTAATCATTTCAAAGGGAACAAAAAGACCATCCACCAAGATTCTAATGGGCAAATATTGTAAAAAGATAATGACGACAATTTATAGTTTGGATAGCTGCTGTTAGATGACAACGTAGACTAATTACTGCTATGTAATTTTACAGCAATTCATAAAAGTCTGACATAAATACCCATATTTAAATAACACACAGTCATTATAAGTTATTTATTAGCAATGATAAGACATGTAAATCGATCTTTTTCTCGTTTTAGGTAAAGCTTCTTCTTGAGAAGGTATACAAGGCTAAATCTATTTTAGAAGTTAGAAAAATTACAACAAACTGCACCAACAACCATAAAGATAGGTAAAATATAAATAGAAAACAAACATAAATCGAGAAAAATGTCTTTGTACAGGAACATAATTAATTTAAATTCATCAATGTGATATGGTGGGATTTAAGTAGTTTTCCGACTATCCCAGCCATTCCCCTTCTTCACATCTCTGGACCTTATGTCGTTTAAAAAACCTCTTAATTACAAAATTAACAATGTTGAATTAATATTGAGAATTTAAGTATGATATATGTACATTTCAAGGAGTAACCTCTTATCAGTAGTACTAGAACAAAAACATATAGGAAGTCCAAGATCCAAACATAGTTAAAGAAGCACTTAAATCCAAAGAAATCGATATGTGAAGTCTACCCAGTTCTTAATGAAATCGAAGAAAAAGTCGGGCTTTATGTGAATTGCATTTGAAATAGAACAATGCGTGTAGTTTCAATAATGGATTGAAGGTATTCGTATTATACGCAATGGTTATGGCCGCACTCTTCGGAAACGCGGGTACAAAAACAGTTAAATATGGCAGATGACTTTACGCGAACCTTAAGGTAATATGGCATTGGAAAACCAAGCCAAGATATAAAAAAACATGTGGCATGATTGTCCATCCATAAAATAACAGTAGAAATTAAACTTCTTCAAGTTCCATTACGGTCTATAATAATGAACCTGTCAGTATGAAATCAAAATAACTTCTACCTAATCGAACAAATTTCAAAACGGATTTTTAATTGTATTTACAGGTTTTATAAATATGCACTTATGGAGAATTGTCAACAACAAATGACTTGTATCAAGGAAATAATAATGTCATTCTTAAAGTATTGTTGTTTATTTGTTTGTTTGTTGTCGTCGTATCATTGACATCAAACAGCTCGAACTCATTATTTAAGACCAACATGTCTCACTATCATAATTTCACAGAACTATCAAAGTTTCTAAATAAAATAGCATCGAAGTTTCCCACTATATCAAAAGTTCATTCCATTGGTAAAAGCGTGTTCGGTAGAGATCTCTTAGTTATCCAGATAACAGACAATATTGATGAAGTAGAGCCTGGAGAGCCCATGATAAAATATGTTGCTAACATGCATGGAAACGAAGCAGATGGCAATACTGATTTACCTGATTCAATATTTACTGGAAAATTATGGAAAAAAAATCAACGAATTACAAAATTAATAGACGATACAAATGTATTTATTATGCCGAGCATGAATTCTGATGGATTTGAGAGAGCAAATATGGGTGATTGCCATAGTCGCGTTGGAAGAACGAATGGAAATGACGTGGATCTAAACAGAAACTTCCCAGAGCAGTTTAGGCTGATTGATCCAGAGCCGGAACCAGAAACAAAGGCCATGATGACTTGGATCAAGAACAACAAATTTGTTCTTTCCTTAAATTTTCACGGGGGAAATTTGGTTATTCGAAAATCTCACGTCGATTCTACGTACAGTGCAGCACCTGATAACTCTATCTTAAAACACTTAGCAGAGATTTATGCTACCAATCATAGAACTATGCAAGACTATAAAATGCAGTGCCGTGAATCCGGAGAAGTTTTCCGTGGTGGTATATCAAACGGGGCGCACTGGTATGACGTTGAAGGTAATATAAAACCTTTTAAAGAGCACGTTATAACGTCTTTTTCTTTCAAATGTGAACTTAATTTAGGTGCCTGACTGAACAAACAAAATCTTATATCAGTATTTCATGCAGATATATTGTAGCTGGACGTTAATAGAATGTAACCAAATGTCACGTGACTTAAAAAGAATTAGCAATGAGCTACTGAATTACAATGTCTAAATATGTTTTGACTGACATAATATAAAGATAAGACAGGTATTTTTTATGAAAAAAAAAACGATATTTCAAATCTCATAGGTATATTTGACATTTATTGGAATTATGGCCACGCTCATTGAAGGGTTTTGTATGCAATAGAATAAGTATTTGTAAATTTATTTCTATTGAAATCTTATTTCACAGTACCATTACGTTTTACGTTGTACCTAAAGTATTTCATATGCAGTAATAATAGAACTTTCTTGCTCTTCGCGTAATCATAAATTTGGTATTGCATATCTATAACATCTTGTTTTCATTTCACGATTTTTGACAAAACATTATTCATCAGCTGAACTGAATGTGTCTAATTGGTTTCGGTGTTAAAATCTAAAAAGAAATTGTCATGTGATCATAGCATCTCAAGCTTACTCTCAGTAACAAATATTGAACTAATATTAAAATTGGAGATGTGGTATGATTCTTTCAGTAACAAAAATTGAACTAATATTAAAATTGGAGATGGCATATGATTGTCCATAAGACAGTCAGCCATCAAAATGACATCCGTACAGGTCCTTTTACGGCCTTCAATAAAGAACCGGAGTCCATAACATAACGGAATGTGAAAGACCCCCAAAATACAAAATGTGAAACTCTTTTTTTTTATAAAACACGACAATACACCTAATCTATTGAAAAAATAATGAACAAATAACGAATGATTAATTAAACAACGACAACCACTGGACTACAATTTCAGTCATACCATGAAGAGCCTAACCATTATTCGTTATCGTTGCTTCAATAACTGTTCAGACAGTTTTCTTTAGACATTAAATGCTTTCTGGTATAATTTTTATAGTGTTATTGTAATTTATTTTGTTAATTTTTTCGTGGGCAACGAATAAAATGAATGATGAGATCCAACAAAGCGATTTAAACTCTGCCGCATGTTGCATGCGCCTGATCAAAGTAAGGAGTTGATAAAAAACTTGTCATTAAGAGAGTGATTCCATTCTTGATGATAGCCTTATTGAGACCTCTGATTTAAGTTCTTCTTTTATCATGTTTGAATAATTGACTTCCTATGCTTAATTTCTAACGTTACTGATGAGAGATTACTCTTTGAAATGTAAATAAAGCATGTAAAAATACACCATATTTATTCAAAATGGGTAAACTTGTACTAGTATTTTGATTGATTGATTGATTGTTGTTTAACGTCCAGTGGCAAATATTTCATTCATATTCAGGACGAGAACCTGGTATCTAACAACAAATCACAAAAAGGGTTTGCAAGGGGGAAGGCCGGAAATTTCAATAGCCACAGGATGCCATATTGGGACTGTTTTGGTAGGGGCGGGAAATTTAGCCCAAGCAACTGGTCACCTACGGACCACTAAATACGAGTTGTTTCAAAGGGGCTTTGTGCTGAGAGCGTGGCATTTTCCCAACACAGGCCAGTATCGTTACGTCTGAGACGGGTTGAGAATTTATACATTCCGCTGAACCAACGGACGCCCCTTTTGGAGAGGTTCTACCTCCTGACGGAGAAACCGAGCAACCCATTTCTTTTTTCTTTACCCCGGCTACACTCGGGTGGATGAATATTTATACATCCCGCCCAACCAACGGACCCCCCTTCAGCAGGGGTTATACCTGCAGGCGGAAAAACCGAACAGCCTATTTCTATACCCCGGCCGCCCTCGGGGGGCATTAGTATTTTGAATGCTCACTCATATTCTTAGTTAAATGTGATACAGATGTTTTGCAGTTGATCCATTTGATTTAAACTCTTTAAACTGACTGTGTTTTTAAACAGCACGAGTTAATGAAAACTGATCAAACCATGTGTAAACTAAAATGAAAACTCAACATGTTAACCATGATTTAAGGCAAAAACCATTATAGAGAACAAAAAACGTGGTTACGCCAAAACTTAGTATTGGTGACCCTGATTTTAGAGGATTGCCTTACGATGAAAATGTTATCAATGGTTATAAGTTTTCTATAGGTCCATTGACAAACGGACTTTATTTTCGGGTTCTGAAATGTATGTTGGAAATATGCAGTTTACATCTTTCCAGCCATCTAATTTGTTAAGCCCAGTGTAAAATACCCATGCGAGAGATCAAGAGTGCAAAGTTCAGAGAGACCAGACAAAGTTGAAACAAACTAAAACAAAATGAACAAAGGCCAAATCCACGAAATCCTTCATAAAACAGAAGTGGGATCATGTGTTCATGAAGGGTAAGAATACTCGTTCTTGCGCACAACATCTGTCATTGAATCTTTAAACACTTATCCGGGTTAACGTCAATCCGAGAGGAGGTCAACTTATCGTTGAATTACCGGTAACAGGTTCATAACTAGCTGAGATACACTAATACCATTTGTAGACCAAATTCACGATGGCGACCATAGAATTTTTAGATGGACGATTTCAACCTTGATTGGATGTATCCTTGTTGTAGTAAGGACAACAACAATGCTCTCTTCAGAAAATCTTGGTACTTGGTACAGTCAAGAGAGTATCGAATCAACTGCGAAAAATAAACCCCGTAGGCAGGAGAAGCATGAATATTACCCGATTATTATTTTTTTATTTTACATCATGAACTTTATATTTAATTTAGTCCATCAACGTTACTAGAAATTGATAAAATCTGATCTTACTATTTTGGCCCATAGTGTGTCTGATGAAGGTAAATCCAGACTTTTGAATATTAGTATTAAAGTAAAATGTTGATCTTGTTTCTGACATATATTCCATATGTAAATTGTTACTTTTAGGTGGGATGCAAGATTATAGCTATATCTACAGTAATTGTTTTGAGATCGCAGTGCATGGGGTTATCATGCTGTAAATACCCAAATGCTGATACACTTGCTACTGAATGGGATAACAACAGAGAATCGTTACTGTCATACATGGAAGAGATAATTATCAAAATGTTTAGATTTCAATTTGAAATTGTAATTATTGTATTTACTACAAAGCAAACATTGTTCATAATTTTATATTTTATTTTTTTCATCTTACCACTGAAGTTTAATTCAAGTCACAAATTTTCATAATATCAATTTAGAATCACTTATTCACATTAGAAGTTAGAACAAACGCAAAAATAGTTCTAAAACACAAATTTCAGTACGCCGTATTTAAAAAAAATGATGAACTTCAGTAAATGAAATTTTATTTGGAAGATAGACGTTTTTTGGTTGAATTTGAATCCAGACTTGATCATTTTTATGAGTAATTTTAAATATGGTACCATGTTATATAAATGCCAATCTCCACACAAGGAGAAAGCGGAGAGGATAGAATATATAAGTGCGTCTTACCAAGGTTTCCCGGAAGTAAATGTACCCTCGCCATGGGAGACAGCGTTCATTTATTTCTTTTTCGGTCAGTGTCTTAATTGAAAAATATCTAGCAGTTCATCTGTTTACTTTTTGCCCTATTCAAGCTATTTAAAACAGCCAAGTCATTTAACAAAATGTTTAAACATTGTGTTTGATTTTGTATGTATTACTGTCGGGCAAATTATGACAGATTTTGTTAGATATTTTTGCCAGTATGTATTTGTAATTTGTTGACCTTGCCCCACATTTGTGTTCTTCAATGCACAGACGTAGTGTCGTCGACATCTAGCAAAAAATTCCGCTCAAACCGGTGCTACGGGCTGTCTTGAACTTACAGTGAGGTGCAAGTGTTTACTCCGTGTTGAATGCCTCACTGTGACTTTTAGATGAAGAACAGCAATCAAAGCGCTGTTCGTTTGCTTGGGATTTTCTTGTACATATAAGATTTTTTGTGTCATGAATATTTACTCCATACCCCCCGCATTTTTCTATTTCATTACAGAGTTTGTTTCTTGTGCTGTGTCTGCCCCTTTGGTATCTTCGAATTCCTTTTAGGACGTCATGTTCCTTTTTCAGATATAAGCATTTTAAAATATGGCCTGAAAAATATTGCTTGATTTCCATTGGTTTTGTAGTAACAAGTTTAGTCGCAATGAAGAATTTACAATACATTTCAATTGGCTTTTAAAGATGTTTTTAAAAAAAAATTGACAGTGGGAAAAATTTAATGCATCTAGATGAATTAAACCAAATTTGAATTTATTTGTAAATTGTCTGTTTGGCACAAATGTTTGAATTTGCTGCGCTTGCTTTTGCTTTTTTGCTGGGCCTCCATACGAACCCGCAGTCTCGCTTTGAGTTGAGCTACGCTGTTTAAGTACGTAAAATTTAATTATGCCGACACGCTGTTTTCGTCAGTTTAGAGGCAACATGACGACAGGCCTCAATACACCGGCAGACATAAAGGCCAGATTGAAGGACGAAGACGAATTAAAGGCAGAATACCTGATTAAAACGACGGTGCGGATGTTTCTCACGAATCAACCGAGGAAAATGAGGTCGACATTGAGTCGGAGACCACCAAAACGGACATTAGACACGTTGCTTATGCAGAACTCCAAGATCTAGAAAAGCAGTTAAAGTTGAAATGAAGAAATCTTTTATGACTTATTAGTTGCATGAAAAAACTTACCCGTAAAGGTTATAACGCTTAATAACGCTGCGAAAAAGCAGGAAGAAAACTTTAGATAAGGTTATAATAGAGGAGTGAGCTACGCAAACATCAAAATCATGCCGGAATAGGTGAAACAAAAGCGGCATACAAACAAACTATACCGCTGATATTTATCGCGTAGCAGCTCGGAGTGTATGGTATCCAGTTTTGCTGTACAACAAAGAATATCGACAAAAGCAGATCGATGAGTTATTCGAATGGGGAACATACATGCCTTATTTGCGTGACTTTCAGTTGGTGTCGAAAACGGGACATCTAAAGCATTCACAGAAGCATTCACAGTCGCCAATAAAGGCAGAAATCTGAAGCAGATCGATGATCGACGTAAATCCGTCTGATGGACAGGAGATTTGCCGAAGCTTCAATTACAATTCATGTAATCGTTTTGACTGCGAAATGATGCATAATTGTGCAATATGTCTCTCTAGTGCTCATTCCGCGTTAAATGGTCACAATCAACTAATGACGAGACCAAAAAAAAAAAAAAAAAAAAAAAAAACTGGAATTGCTATAAAATCGAAACTAGTTGTGGAGCCAAAGGCGACATCCGCGATTAACACACTGAATTTTGAGGCTTGATGTCGCTTTTACCTATGGAAACAGAGGACCGAGATTTTATTTCAGATGGCATAAATATGGATTCATTTGTATACAAAATTTGGCCCGCATTATCCAACCAATCATGAAAATTATGCATCAGCTTTAAATTGCACACAAAACCTGAAATTCAATTAAAAAATGAAATTGCTTGAGTAAATTAGGTAGATACAGAAAAGATTTCTACAATTGTAAGCTCACTAGGTGCTGTGCCAAAAATAGTGAAATGCGTAAAATACATGATGCAAGTCAGCCCGTAGGGCTTTCCCTTAATTCTTATGCAAATGATACAAATTGTTCATATATGGATATGCGACACGCTTTAAATGTTTTAAACTTATAATTTTCTTGCCAATGTTGACCTTAAAACTGCTTATAGATCAGTTAAATGTCACAATTTAGATCATGAATACAACGGCTTAAAATGGACCTGTGATAATGCTCCCACTTACATGAATGATTCAAAACTTCAGTTTGGACATTTGGGAAGTCTGAAACTTTTTCAAATGTCGATTGGTCAGTTTGTATAATTATAAAATATATGTACAATGTAATATGTATTGCTTATCTTGACGATTTAAAAAAATATTTTTGAAACTATGTATGATTGTGGTAGAGATTTACTTTTATTGGTTCGCACATTAAGACATAAGGTTTTCATATAGACTATTCAAAGATTGAAGGTCCAGCACAACGAATAACTCTATTACAACTGATGCCCGTGATTTGACACTAACCTTGCCAGAACGGAAGCAGTTTGAATTTGATAGTCTTCTGTCATCGTTTCACAAACGTAAACGTGCATGTATTAAACAACTTCATCCCACTCCTGTTTTTAAAGGAGTTCGTGGATTCCCATCCTTTTTCCTTTTATTCTGTTTCAAATTTGTCTTGTCTCTATGGACTATGTACTTCTGATCTTTCACATGGGAATTCTACACTGGACTTCATTCACTCCTCGGCAAGTTAAACCGGGCTTGTCTAATGGTGAAAGGTTGGAGAACTTTTCTGAGACGTTTAATTGACTCTATTTCTGATGCAGAAAACCGCAGTGACAAAGTGTTATTATCTGCCGATTTTCATGCTGACATTTCTTGGTGGATAAAATTTATGTACGCATTTATTGCAGTATTTAACGCACGGTCAAACTCATGGACTTGAAAAATTACTTTGTTACAAACTGACGCTTTTAGAGGTCGCCGGCTATGACGAAGGAGATTGCCATTTATTCGAAATGAACATATAAATATTAAGGAAAATACAGCTGTCATCTTATCTCTTTTATGGAAAAATAAAACTTTTATAGTGCTTACGGACAATATGACGACCAAATGTACATGTATTTTGAATAAGGGGTCGTTAAAAAACAATAAGTGGCTTTTGTGTTTAGTGAGAACTTTGTTTAGGCTGTCCGCGGTGAATAATTTTGACATTCATGTAAAATTTTTGAGAGGGCGTTATATTATTATTGCGGATGCCGCCTCGCCTCTCCACGAGGACTTCCAATTTTGGAGACTTTGATATACTGGGTAGTTACAATTACGTGTACATCCTTTTTATGGTACATGACCTTCTAAGACATGTTTCATATGCCTTATATTATTTAAGATGGTGCAAATATGATGGCGTACTTGGAGATAACCGTTGGACTGTTGAAAGGAAAGGGGTGGGCTGAATCAATCTCTGGAACGTACACCACGCACATGAGGACGCATCTGCAGTTTTGTGACGAGTACAAACGGCAGCCAGTTCATAAGACTATTTACATTGCATATTTAGTGGACAGGAAACATTACGCACATAGGTCCATTCGCTCCTACATAAACATTAAATCTGTTTTAAATAAGATGAACGAAATACATGATACTACTTCTAACTCTTTGAATATAAAGCACTATTAACTAGTGCGAAATGAGAATTGGAAAAAAAAAAAAAAAAAAAAAAAAACAGTAACACGGAAGCTTTTATTATGTCTACGGAACATTCTTGATTTGTCGAACCACAAAAATATTGTTTTTGGGCAGCTTGTTTGACAGGGTTTTTTGACTGGGGCATGCTTTTAGGTTTGAAAGCAGTTGAAATTCTCAGATTTCGTTCTAAAGCAATAGAAATGGTATTGCCTTGATTAAGTAATCACCCGTTTTGCTCTGCTATGCTACAGCCATATCACATGTTTAGCTTTATGTTGAGATTTTCTGTACCCCCCTTTTCTCTTGTCAGATAAGTCATGTTTAACATACACTGTATTTTTTAAAATGCATTCCGTTTCGCTGTTCAAAATTTTAATTTAAAAGCGATGGTGGTCATTCCTTTCGCAGTGGTGCCGCCACCTGGGGGTTCAAAACCAAGTCTCTCTGACAACGATATTAAGTTAGGATATAGGTCTAGTGATTGTTTCACCAGTTATATAGACAGTAATGTTGATCAACGCTTAAAAGCTTTTTCCTCCTTCAGTACCTTCTTACCCCGTAAAATAACACGTTTGGGTTTGGGACTTTTTTATGACATATTTCTGTTTATCACTGCAGGGGTCATGTTTGTTTGCTTTGGGGTACCAACCTTATTAAATAAATTTGTCATACTCATTATGTTGTAAATTTATTTTGCCTATCTTAGTAGAAACAAAATTAGAACGTAAAATTAAATTTATCTGTAAATTGTCTTTGAGACGGAATGTTTGAATTTGCCGCCCTAACTTTGTTTTTATTGCTGGACCTCCATACGAACCCGAAGTCTCGTTTGAGTTGAGCCATGCTGCTTTAGTAGGTGAAATTTGCTAAAGGCGACACGCTGTGTTGTCCGCTTTCCAACCCATTACTAAGGGTACTGGGGTTTTGCACAACGACTAAGCTTACGTTTCGATATTATGTTTAAGTGTGTGGACTTTTTTATTACATGTATCTATTTATCATTGCAGGGGGCATTTTTGTAATTTGGTGTGTGGGTGTTTGCTTGGGGGTACCAAGCTTGATACATTTGCCATACTTATGTTGTATATGTATTTCGCCTATCATAGTATATAGAAACAAACTAAGTAAGCAAAATTAAATTTATTTGTAAAATGTCTTTAAGCACTAATTTTTTAATTTGCGCGCTTGCTTTTGATTTTTTGATGGCCTCCATACGAACACGCAGTCTCGTTTGGAGTTGAGCCGCGCTTCATCAGTGCGTAAAATTTGCTTATGGTGACACGCTGTTTTCCCTCAGCTTTCTCACGCACCCTCCCGGTAACATTACAAAGGGTACGGGGCTTTGCAAAGCGCTAAGCTAACATTTCGATATTATGTTTTAGTGTGTGGACTTTTTTATTGCATGTATCTGATTATCACTGCAAGAGGCATGTTTGTTATTTGTTTGCTTGGGGTACCAACCTTAATAAATTTGCCAGATTTTTTATGTTGTAGATATAATTTGCCTATCATAGTAGAAACAAGATAAGTAGGTAAAAGAAATACAGGAATCTTGCAACATAGGAGTTATCTGACAAGTAAACATAGCGCACAAGGAATCATTCCATTTGTCAAAGGGTAAACCATCCGTTCTAAATTATTTTTATTAATTAAGTATATGTTTGATCAATTTTTATACAAATTTGAAATATTTTATTAGATACAACACCCTTACGCAAGATGTCGACGTAACAGACGGACCTGCCACCGAAGTGAATATTCATCTTCAGAAATATGACGAAAAAAATGGTTATGTAATTGTAATAGTTATAGTTGGTACGTTTATTAAACCATCTAATCATATATTTTTGATATCTGTTTATAGAGCAGTGACTACAAGCTTGGTTTCAAAATAAATAAGGTAGTCTATCAACCAAGTCTGAAAAAACCTCTAGTTAACGATTTGGATGTCTACCTACGGGTACCGTAATATTTTTAAATGATTAGTTTGCTAAATATCTTCTTTCTTATTTTCAATCTGTTATACTTGTCAAAGTGTGTACAAAAGAACATAACAGGGCCCTTTTAGACCAAACTTTATTATGGCATTGATCAACCTTTAAGATACCAAAGTGGCAGACAGAAATCGTTAAGTCGGAAAACAGACAAGACCATGGCCAACAAAATAAAACGAAAGACAAACATAGAACACACAACACTACACTGAAAGCTTAAGCTGGAGTTACACGAACCATACAAAAACCAGGTTGAGTTCAGGTGCTCCGGAAGGGTAAACAACTCCTGCTCCACTAGTGACACCAGTTGTGTTACTCAGTAGTCAAAGCCGTTGTATAGTCACAATCGATGTTAGTCACAATCGGTATAATAAATGTAGATAATATATCTATTTTTAAACTTTGTTTGAAGATTATTCAATAAAAGTTAATAATCGATTAAAACTTTGAACACATAATAAAAATGGATTTTTTTATGATCAAAATCTGGACCAAAGTTGTTATTTTTCGATACATGGGTCCATGACAATGTCATTTTATTTCTGCTATAGTTGAATAGCGTTTCCTCTTAACACTTGAACCCTTTAATAAATTTCCAGTGTCGACGTATAAGCAGAGATTTGGCAAGAAACTGGTGAATTTTTCACAAATTGATTATTTGGAATTTTTAGTCAAACAAGATATCAGTCCGGACATTAAAATACCAAAGTTTATCGGCATTGAATAAATTATTATATATGGTTGGAATTGTGCACTCGAATGAGACACAAAAAGGCGCGCTCTTACATGTTGACTTTTCGCGGGGTAGAATTTATAGCATGAAATGCCTTAAAACTTGATCATATCACCTTCATTTGATAATAGCTAGAACCTTATTACTTTAAAATTGATGCCCATCTTACAATTCATACCAATCGACTCGAAAGTATGTGTTAAATTATTGAATTCGTCATACTTTAGGCTTGTAATTCAAATAGTTGTGCAAATGAAACCGCTGTTTAGCTCACCTGGCCTAATAGGCTATGTGAGCTTTTGCAATCACTTTGCGTCCGTCGCCCGTCCGTCTATAATTCACATTTTAATCTTCTCATCTGACACTGTTTGGCAAATTTTGACTAAACGTTGGTTGAATGGTTCCCTTTCAGAATTATATCCGGCATCCTGATCGACCATCTAATATGTCCGCCTTTACAAAAAATAGAACAAGAGGGGGTAAGTGTATTAAAAAACCTTCTTGTCTGAAACTGCTGAGCCAATTGGAACCAAACTTTAGTGGAATGGTCCTTAGATGGTTTACTACCAAAATTATATCCGGCATCCGCATCGACCAACCAAGATGGCCGCCACAGCGGAACTTAGTTTAACATGGGACCTTATGGGAAATTCACTTAAAAATATTCTTGTCTGAAACTGCTGAGCCAGTTGGAAGCAAACTTTAGTGGAATGGTCCTTAAGTGGTCCTTTATCAAAATTATATCCGGCATCCACACCGATGAACCAAGATGACAGCCACAGTGGTACTTAGTATAACATGGGACCTTATGGGAATTTACTTAAAAAGCTTTTTGTCTGATCGGAACCAAACTTAGAATGGTCTTCAGGTGGTCCCCTCTCAGAATATTATCCGGCATGCCAAACTTCCGATAATAACTATTATTCATAAATCTGAATTTACCAAAAAATGTCATTATATCATATAACATAAATGAGACAGATTTAATCTGCCGGGGCAGGCTGCAAAGTCCGCTAGCTGCTTTTTCTAGTTTTGACATTATACATCTTCTAAACTATAATCCAATTGAGCGATCACAGGCTCTTGGGAGCCTCTTATTCAATCCTTTAAAAATTATTTAAACATTACGATTGTGTTTTCTTGCACAGACAAAATTCTAAAACACTACGGTTATATAGATATTAATATTACACATTTTTGCATTTTTTAAGTTTGAAATGCATTTGAAAATACATCATATGGAAGTTTCCGTTCAGATATCTTTAACTCTTTTAAGTCTTATTTTTATCACTTTGTTTTATTTAAAATTTGACAGAAAAACTAAAGCACAACTTGTTAAAAATGTATTTGAATTTTAAAAGTTGCCAGTTTTTTATTTTGAAACGAATATTTCCAAAATGTTTAACTTCGTAAGTTTTCTACAAATACAAGAACTGATAGAGTGCACCCTTTTCAAGCACACCTTTTAACAAATCTATTTATTACCATTCATTTGAAAATTATTTATATGTCATATCCTATCTTCTTCTCTTCAAGACAAGTATGTCATCGTCCCTGCAGACAAAGCTTCAAATAACATAGTGTTTGTATGCAAAGCTCA
>JAULBM010205931.1:0-17327 GCA_032357055.1 Geukensia granosissima
CCGATTTTCTGAAAAATCCCCGGGGTACCCTCAAGGCAAACGCCTGTCTCTGGTGTCTTTGGTCATCAAATATTCATTTTGTGCTTAATTTATTTTTTTGATTGTATAGAATGCTCTTTCAATGCAATTCGTAATTATTTCTGTATTAACCAATCGTTAGTAAGTGTGACATGTTTTTCATGCACTATCTTCTGGTTATAAAATGGCTGCGCCCAGTAAATAAAGTTTTACTACATTGAATCCTTCCTGAATCAAGTAATTTGACAACTTTATGCGTCTCTTATTTCTTAACACTGTTTGCAGTGACTAATTAAAGATAATAAATGACTACAGATACAAGGCTACTACTAATATAAATAAATTTATTCAGAGAAATTATAATCCCTTTAATGAAATTTTATGTGCGTATCCGCCTTTATATTTATCTTAAATCAAAAAAAATATCCAACGGGTAACGGTTCTTATTTGACACAATGCTGTAGAGTTTTACATATACATATCAATATCTGCCCTGACTTCCTCTACGAAGAATTAACGTTAAGGGTTTTGCACCTTTGTTTTTTTGCGGGTGCGCTTAAGTTTCTCTCAGATAAATTAATTTAAAAAATTTCGCAAATTTTCTTTATTTGGACCCTCTTTCGCGATTAAATTGCCATTCAGGGGCACCCCAAATCTTTTAAATTTTTTAAAACTAGTTTAATAACTTAATTATTAAACAGCGTTGACAATGTTTTCTCGAGCTAGTGCGTGCAAAGAGCCACTTCTAGCAAACAAATGGCTAATTTTACAATGTAAAATCTCCATAGAGAATTGGAAGCTCGATGAAGCTTAAAAGACATCGTGATTGCTAAGAATTATCATTGCAACTTGCTTGCACTTTTTTCAATGTACAAAATAAAGGCCATTTTATTTAAATATGGCAGATAATTTTCTTTCATTACCTTTTTACCCGTTCCAACAAAATACAAAATTACCCATGTTGAATAAATATGAAAAAAAACTTTGTATGCAATATGTACATTCCAAGGAGTAACCTCTCAACAGTAGCATTAGAACCAACACGTAGGAAGTCCAAGATCATACATAGCAAAATAAACAATCAAATCCAAACACATCGAAATGGGAAGCCAAGTCCGACAGCACGGACAAGTACTAAGTGCGTTACTTTTCGAGGCAATTCCGTATTTTCACTGCTTTAGAATTTTAACAAAAGCACAAAATTTCTGAAAAATAAAATTAGATAAATTTTATGTCAGACAACAATGACAACTTGGCTAGTGAATACCCTCGGGGACTCCTGGTCCAACAGCAGAGGTATCGTCCTGGTAGTCTCAAAGTACAAATCACCAATGATAAATAAATATGAAGAATTTTAGTATGCTTCATGGAGTAACCTCTCATCAGTAGCATTGGAACTAAAACATAAAAAGTAATAGATCCGATTATTGCAAAAGAACATTTAAATCCAAACAGATCGAAATTGGAAGCAAAATCCGACGGCAAGGATTAGTACTAAGTGCTATACTTATCGAGGTCTCTTGGTCATTTTGTTATTTTCAGTGCATAAGAATTTAAACAAATGCAGCAAATTTCTGTAAAACATTATAAGATAAAATTGCATGGCAGATAAGTCTGACAACTAGTTTGGTGAATATCCTCGGGGACTTCTGTCCACCAGCAGAAGTATCGACCAAAAGGTTTCAAAATACAAAATCTCCAATGTTGAATAAAGACTTTTTGAATGCTATATGTTCATTTCAAGGAATTACCTCTCAAGAGTAGCATAAAAAACAAAACATCACTCACATCAAAATAAATCAAAATGGGGGCTAAATCAGACGGCAGGGACAATTACTAAGTAAAATTAGTTTCGAGGCCTTTCCGCATTTTCAGTGACTTAGAATTTTAACAAAATGCAGCAAATTTCTGTAAAACATTTTTGTTAATTTCATAGCAAACAAGGCTGACAAATGGGCTGGTAAATACCCTCGGGGACTCCTGGTTCACTAGCTGAGGCATTGACCCTGTGGTTTCAAAATACAAAACTACTACATGTACCAATGTTGAATAAATATGAATAATTTTGTTTGCTACATATACATTTCAAGGAGTAACTTCTCATCAGTAGCATTCGAACGGTCCAAAACCAAGCGGATTTTTTCTGTTGTTGCTGTGGGCAGAAAAAGTGTTCAGTTTGACCAATATCTGATAATCAAAAACCCCCAAGGCGATTTAATTTTTGTTTGCGTGTGAATGATCAGTGGGTGCTCCCTAAACAAATCGTTAATTTGTTAGATCGCTAAGTGTTAGATTTGGGTTATTTTTTATGATGAAAAGGAAATTACCCCTAAAAGTTTCGTAGTTCTGCGAATCATTTGCTTCCACATATTTTAATTTCTAAAATTTTATCAATTCCGTGCAAAATTATTTCAAGCTTGTTTGTATAAAAATTTGTCCCTCCTTAATAGACAGATTTCATAAGATTAAACGTGACAATGCAAATAATTATCTAAATTATTTTTTCCTATACGCATACAATTAATTTCCGGTCTGTAATGTTTACGTGTTGTATATCAGCAATGTAACCTTGTAGTAAAAACAAATGAAAATTTTATCGATGGTGTCATGAAATAATAATATTTGATATCAAATTTTATTATTTTGTGACACCACCGTTAAAATTTTAACCTCCATTTCGAACAACATCGAATCACCTATTATCTCATTTAAAAAAAAATCAAGCAGAAATGTAAAATTTAACTATACGTCAATTACAGCGTGAAAATACGACATTAACCTTAGACTGTACTTCATCAAAATTAAATTATGATCCTTGTGGTCATGTTGTTACTGGGGACCTCAAGGTCGTCGAGGACCAAAGAGTAATAAGCTTTTTGATTAAAGGACAAAACAGTCGTATTACTTCGAGATTGATTGGCCAGAGTGTCTTCCTTTTGAAATAAACAGTGTAAATAAGGGAAGGCCTATAACATTGCATGAAGAAATCAGAAATTTTATCTCATGGTGTGGGCATTTACTAAAACAGATAAGGATGTATATTTAAGTTGCTACAAATAATACACCACATGAACATCAAAGAAGTTCCAAAATTATCTTCTTGACAATATTTACATCAGGTTTGGCGATAAAATGTATCGACAGGTTGTAGTAATTCAAATAAGTACCAACTGAGCCCCTTTAATTGCAGACTTATTTCTTTGTAATCAATTCCAGTATATGGCCATAAAATATAAATATAAAATAAAATAATACTAGCTTTTAAATTGACGATATGTTTGCAGTTAATAACCCGGATTTCTCTGAATACATCACTAAAATTTACCCTTGGTAACTAACTGTGAAAACCAGGTGTCCCTTTTGCGATTTAAATGTTTATGTTTCACAAGGTAAAATCAAAAACTTAATACAAAAGTGCAAGTCTTAGATTTATGATTTTAATGTTTGGTTAATTACACCTGCAAAAATTGATAAAACGGGATATCACACACAAACTTTTATTGAAATGTGGCAAATGAAGTTCATAAATTTAAACACAGTCCATGGGGATCTAACTTAAGTTTAAAGTTATGTTTAACAATTTTTTCAAATGTTTGGATATTGTTTTCTCAATCCTCAGCTCCAAAAATTACATCTAAACCAATTTAAGTAAATATTTTGCTACATTTTTGTCCTAATGATGTGGATGCTTTTTGGCACTTACACAATACCTTGTTTTCTTTCGTCTTTAAATATATTTTACAATTAATTCAGCCAAAAGTATTTTGATTGATGTTTTAAACAAGAGAACCAGGTTAGTTATCAATTGTGTTTGGAATTTGGACTAGCTGTCAGGAACAGCGAGTATTTTTCGAAGTCTGTACGTCTTGTTGTCTCTTGTTTTATTTGTAATTGTCTGCTTACAATGTAGTATTGGTGGACTTTAAAAGTTAAATCTTATTCAGTTGGTTTCTTATGTTCGTTTTATGTCATTTTGTGACACCTCTGTCCCAGCATATGGGGAGGGTGGAGAACTCAGAAACATTTTTAATCCCCGCCTTATACTTTATGTGCCTGTTTTAAGTCAGGAACCTATAAACCGATGGATGTCATTATTGTTATGTGTAAATGTTACTTAATTTACATTGTTTACGTATTTAGCTGATAGTTACATTTTAATATCATGACATTTCATTTGGGGGCCGTAGGGTTTGGTTGGGTATGCTTTGTTGAAAGTCTTAAGGCAACCTGTAGGTGTCAAAATTTAAACGTTCTGCATGGCTTTCTCATGGATAATTGTACAACATCTCTTTTTTTCTATATAACAGCCACAATGTCGTCATCTTCGTCACCACCTAAGGTTTAACATAAGGTAACAGATTTTAAATTTTTTTGTAAAATCTTCATGGATTTTGTTAGATAATTGGGCTTGAATTGTTTGCTTTGGAGTGTTTTAGCTCTGTTACTTTAAGTTTAAGTCTCTCATGCCCGACATCCCTTTTTAGAGTATTTTACAACAGTACAAAAAATGGAATCGGTGATTGATTGCAATCGTATGGAATTTTTAAGATTAAAATGGCAATTCCGACGTTCTTAGTATTTCTAGATAACCCTGACCTTGCCAAATATGCTCTAACAGAATCAAATCAGATGGTCAATTTCAACAGTGTGGAGTCTTAATAAGTTAAATCGTGAACATGCAAAATTAGATCTTTGGTAAATTTCTGGAAGTCCACAGATCTATTATATTTAAGGAAGTACCAGTAACACTACATAATCATCATCAAAAGGGGTAGAGCCACGAATGTGGTATTTTGGCCCTCCAAATAAGCTGAAAAATTTTTGGACCCTAAAATATGGAAATCCAACTTATAATAACCAGAAACATTTTAATTCTTTGTTCTAATAAATTTATCAAGTTAACAACAATAATAGGGTTAAATATGACCATGCAAATAAGGGAAGGTCACGGAAAATTGACAAAAAAAACGCTAATTTTTCCGTTTCTACATAAAAATTTATGCCTTTCCCACGCAAGGGCAGACTGGAAATTTTAATTTTATTTTTGTAAGTACTGATTCTACATAACTCTCAAATTCTGCCCTTGAATGGGAACATAACAAACAATGTAAAAATCAAACTTGAAAACAATTGATTTTTGCGGTCCGTTGTTTGGATAGTGTTTCCACCCTTGGCAGATCCTTACGGAATTTAGCATGTAGAAACTTAATGTTTAAATTAAAAATATTTTTAAATATTAAAAATATAAAAAAATATTAAGATGTTATGTCGTTCATGACATTTTTGGCAACATAAACTTTAATATACCATCGCAGCATTAATAATATCAGCACTACCTCTGTTTAAGTTATATGAAATACCTTGCCATCAAATAATGCTGTTTTGAATTTCTAAATAAATACATGTACATACATATATAAATAATTTTTTTCTTTTAAACATGAATTTTACCCCAATACTCATTATTGGTTGTAAATGTGGTTAATGATTAAAACCTTTTTAAATGAAACTATAATTGAACTAATGCTTTTTGTCATTCAGTTGAATTATTAGGCATCGTTTTTATTTCAAATTGATAACTACCAGAAACCTGTGATTTTATATATATATATATATGAAACTCTAACTAAAATAAGTGCTTATTGTCTCTCATTTATATAGTGTTGTTTTTATTTCTAATAGATTATTAAAAAAATTTTTTTGCCCAAAAACTGTTAAAATATGATAGAAAACTGTTATTTATATGACAAATATAATTGAAAAAAATGCCATTTGTCATTCATTTTAAGTATTAGATTTTATTTCATTTTAAATTGATTATTTCCAGAAATATGTGATTTATTTAACATTAAAATTTTGTATTTCCATAAATAAATTCAATTTTACCCCCCAAAATTACTCAAATAAAGGAAATGTGATATTATTTATTTGAAAAATTCACTGAAATAAATGATACTTGTCATTCATTCGATTTATATATACTGTTTTTTTTTTAATTTTTAATCGATTTCCAGATATATCAAATTTTTCGTTAAAAATTAATTTTTAACCCCAAAATTGCTAAAAGGTTACAAATATGATTGAAAACTATTGTTTATATAAAAACTATAATTGAAATAAATATGATATGTCATTCATTTGAATTAACTGACAAAGATATTCGTTTTTTTAAGAAATATGTAATTTTTCCTTCAAAAATGCATTTTCATCCCAAAAATTACTTAAATGTTGGAAATATGATTAAAAACATTATTTAATTAAAAATATCAATGAAAATTAAGGTTATTCGTTATTCATTTGAATAAAACAGCATTGCTTTTATTTAACTGACTATTTTCAGAAATATGCAATTTTTGGCAAAAAAATATATATTCCCCAAAATTGCAAATATGATTAAACATTATTGTCTATATTATCACTATAATTGAAATTAATGTTTTTTCTGATTTATTTTAATCATTTGACATGTTTATCAGTTTTATTTGATTATTTCCAGAAATATGTGATTTTTTTCGTTAAAAATGCATCTTTTACCCTAAAAATTACTTAAATGTTAGAAATATGGTTAAAACTTATTTATATGAACAATTTAATTGAAATGAATGTTATTTGTTGTTTGTTGGAATTAAACGCCGGCGTTTTTAGTTTTCTATTGATTATTTCAGGAAATATGCGATTTTTTTGTTAAAAATATGCGTTTTTTTAACCCTAAATTACTTTCATGCTATATATATGACAAAAAACCTTATTAATATGAACAAATGAATATAAATAATGTTATTTGTTGTTGGTTTGAATTATAAGGCATTGTTTTTATTGTTTATCGATTATTACAGAAATACATGATTTTTCATTATTTTTTTACATTTTAGCCCCAAAAATAGTCAAAACTCAGAAAAAAATGAATCGAAATTGCATTTTGTACCAAAATAAAGGTTATTTTAGTAGAATTTTACCAAAAAACTAGTTTTTAAGAGAGGGCCAAAATTGGTCATTCGTGAACCTATCCCTTTCAGTGGCAATCAGTGTTTATGATTTAACGGGTTATAACTTATGCAGATATGTTTAAATTGGGCCCATTTTCAATAAAATTCACCTAAGAGACTTTCGGACAAAAATGAGTTTTATAGATAGCTCCGGATGGACGTTTTGCAAGAGAAAGAATTGAACGAAGACGTCGTTCACCATATGAAAAATCCAGTCTTAACACTTAGAGTGAAAGACTGAGTTGACATATAAAAATAGCAGTTATTACTTATAATTCCAGTAAATTTGTCAGAAAATACAATTTAAGAAATAATCAAAATTAAGGAACACTAAGGAATGATCTGTAATTAATTGTTGTATTATTTGATTTAATTTATAAAAATAACATAAAGAGAATAAAATCGATGTGTAACTTAATACTGAACAAAAGAAGTGCCACTGAAATAATATAGCTATACATATGAACATCGCGAACCAGACATCATGTAGCTATAACTTAAGACACTTGTATTACTAACGAAAAATCATGTATCTATAAAGTAAGACACTAGTATCACCAACGAGATAATCACACCTTTTTGTATAAAATGCTTAAACATTACAAAATTTATCGGACTTATTAGAAATTATTCTTAACTAAAACATTTAAGACGGATTTAACATCAATTGTAAAAAAATAAGACATGATCTCCTTTATATAAATCATCATTATTCCTTAAATTTACATTTACATGGATAATGTGAAAGGATTAGAATAAATAACAGTCGGGATAATGTGGCTTTTCCAATCATAGAATTTTGTTAATTTTCAACGGTACTGATATTTATGTCGTCAACGTTACAAAACTGATTTGCTGTCCCTATTTCAGTCATTAGAACTGCTTTGACAAAGTAGTACTCTCTCATAGAAGTTAGAAAGTCATGTCACTGAGTTAGATTCAAAATTGTAAATGGCTTGATTTATCTTTTTTTTTTTTTAATATTTTAAGATTTGTCTGTATCTCTTGGTTAAAATATTTCTGCATATTTGTTCCTGTCCTATAATTTGTGTGTACATATTTTAATTTACGATTTGCTATTCCGCTTGTCTTTAAAGCAATTATACAATCATCATTGACCAGACGTAAAACGGTATGCGTTGTTCTTTTTGCTGCGCGTTACTTTCTGTCACAATCTAATCCAATACCACTTTTATGAGAGTTTATTAGTTAAAATACCTCTTACCAAATGTCAAATTCTAACCATCCCACAAGGAAAGATACTCTTTATTATTTTTATAAATTTTATTAATGACTAAAGTTATGACATAAGAGCAAAACTTTTTGTAACCAATCCATTATTTTATTATTGTTTTTTTATTATTATTGTGTATGATAGTTATGGGAACAAACACATAATTTCATAGTTAGGGATGTTTTATAACCTCACAGCCACTTATAAATTTTCAATTTGTTCTTCCCCCCGAGGGCGGCCGGGGTTTAGAAATAGACTGTTCGGTTTCACCGCCTTAAGTTAGAACCCCTGTTATAGGGGCGTCCGTTAGTTCGAGTGGGATGTATAAATACTGGAACCCCCTTCGCAAAGGTTGTGCCGGGGAAAGAATAAGCACTAGGTCTCTCCGTCCTGGGGGCACCCCTGGTTGTGGGGGATGTATAAATACGCAATCCGTCCAGAGGGAGACGTTAAAGACGCCCCGTGTTTAGGAAATACCACGTCTTAATCACACTAAAGACCCCTTGTAACAGCTCATTTTGAGTGGTCAGTAGGCGGCCAGTTACAAGACTAAATTTTCCGTCCCTATCTTACCCGCAATTTTTCGGGTGGCAGTCTTAAAGTCCCTTCCTACCGGTCCTTTGCTCACAGTCTACATAAAATAAATGAGGCAAAATACATTCACTTTGACTTCATTGTGACATCACTTCCTTGACTTTTTCTACAAAAATGATTGACAGTTATAGATTTTCAGTGATATTTATGTCACTGCTGGTGAGTATTCGCAGCACAGTAGTCAGAATTTTTTCCTAGCTTTATTCATTCATTATATATAGGCCTCTTACTTTTCGGTTCAAAATTAATAAAAAATTACCATGAATTTCCACAGTTCTTCCTTGTGATGCAGAGGTAAATGTTAGCTTAGTTAAGACAAAGTAAAGGATACTTATACCTGTTAACTCCCGGCGTATTATGCACCGTGGGTGCTGTTGCTTAATTTATTTTAATATAATCCAGAATATACCGTAAGATCTATCATGTGAACATATATCTGTTTTTGTTGGTAATTTTGGCTTGTTGAGAATGTGTGATTGTGACATTGTTATGCCCTTATAAAGCGGATAAATTTATTGACTCTAGAAAGAAATTTTATATTCAAGAAAATTAATGATATTAATAAATGGCTTGGCCTACAAGCGCATAAGTTGAGAAAAAATCGGGAAAATCTGGATTCCACTAGCAGTTCGTCATAAACATATATATACGAGATCACAACTGAATAACACCAATTACCATATATCAAAGACGACTTGAAAATATAATATCACTGGACCCGGCCTAATGATGTATTAATGACATCATTTGTTAAAAGAAATAGATTCATAAAGACCCATATCTTGTCCTTAATATCAATTTAAATAGATTTGTCTAATTCAAGATGGAATGATGGAGTAAAACGTTTGAATCGTCAAATTAGGTATAGCTCAAATTTAAGCATCTTAAGAACTTAAATGGCGGACAGACTACTGGGAAACGAGATTTAAAAGGAAAAAAAATCGAAGAGTTTAAATTCCCATTTAAAAAACAAATATATGTCTAATTTAACATATCAACAGAAACATATTTTAACATTGCATTGTATGTTAACAACAAACCCACCAAAGATTGTTGTAATTACGCATTTTGTTGTAATAACTCACCTACCAACGCGTACGGCCTCATATCGTCTGACATATACCGAATACCTTCTACCACGACCAAATTCAGTTTATATTGTTCTTCATTATCAACATTTAACCAACCTCTTAATCATGCTAAGAATAGGAGAAAGAGAACTTTAGAACCTGGGAACAATATTACTATTTTAAACATTAGAAATAAAACTTTCATCATTGATGCTGAAATATTCCTGTTTCCGTCACTTATATCGGGTACTATATGGGCACAGTTCAGCGCGGATTTTTTAGGATCTCGGAAGGATCGGAAGTGACGTCACCGGAAGGAGGCGCGTCAATTTTTCCCGCGGTTTTTGGTTTTTTGGGAATAGTTGGGTATTATCGTGAATTTTCGAGATCTCTCGGGTGTTTTGGGTGTGAGGGCGAAGCCCTTGCACTAGAGGAAAACTACTGTGCATGCAGGAGCGAGCTCTGTTGGTGATGTTTTTTTTTGTCTTATTTTTTTCGGGATGTAGGATCTTGTGTTCTAGTACCATGTTGCGTATACTCAACGGAAGTGAGCTCTCCATTTTTGTTCTTGTTTTCAAGGAAAATCACTCTGTTTTCCCGCAATTTTTCCAACAGTTCCCTGTCAAATATTTTCCGCCATTTTTTCCGCGCTTTTTTGTGGTTTTCGTCTTATTGGATGGATGTTTGGACTTGTTCTCGTGTGTTATGGTTATGAGAGCGAAGCCCTTGTACTAGAAGAAGACTTCTGCGCATGCGCGAGCGGAAGCGAGCTCTGTTTCGTAGTTCGTCTCCGTTATTTTCCTGGTCAACGGGACATCACTTTATTTTCCCGCGATTTTTGTCCTCTATGTTATGGGTAGTCTGTGCAACTTCTTATGTTCTTTGGTTTTATGAATCGTTTGACCTTAGAGTCTTTTTATAGGGTTCCGTAATTATGGGGACAAGGGGACATAAACAACCAACTCTGATATCTATGTTTAGATACTTTATTGAACAAATAACATTTCTTGAAAAGCCGTCTCTTTGTGCCTTCCGACTCTGTCCTTTACATGGTGTCGTGACTATCATCTGTTGGTGGTGGGTCATAACAATCCAGTACGTCGTCCAAGAGATATTTTTCTGCAGCATACTTCCAAGATTCCAGGGTGTCATAATGGCCGTCCAACTAATCTTTCTGTGAACGGGATCTTGTCTAATTTTTTAATGCAACATCATCGTTGCCAAGTAGTGGTCTTTCATTTCGTCCCGGTACTTTTCTGTTATATCGTTGGCTTAATAGTGGGCTTGTGTTTTATTGAAGCCGTCTTCGACCAATGCTTTTCTTCGTACTCTGTTGATGTATCTTAAATGTATTGTCCACGATGCTGTCCCATGCAGTACGGTCTTCTTCATCTTCTGATTCTTTATACGAGCTGTCGTCAGATTGAAGAGATCTGGAATCGTTGTCTCAGAGGATATCTCCAGAATTAACTTGGTCATAAGACCCCTTACTCTCCTCTATTCCATGTTTAATGTTCTTGTAACGAACAATGTTGAAACGTCGGCTAGATTTGATGTGAGAAAGGTCCAGTTGGAATTTTAAAGAGGAACACATTATGCATACCTGCGATATTTGTGGATTCAAATCTAGCTGACATTTCAACTTTGTTCGTAACAAGAACATTAAATTGGATTAAAAGAGGCGAAGGGGTCTGATGACCAATCTCAAGCTTATTCTGGAGATATCCTCTCAGAATAAGGAATAAGGAATAAGTAACGAATAAGACAAAAGAAATAAGTAACGAATAAGGAATAAGGAATAATAACGAATAAGGAATAAGGATTAAGTAATTAATAAGTAATGATTAAGGAATAATGAATAAGTAACGAATAAAATAAGGAATAAGTAACTAATAAGTAATAATTAAGGGATAAGGAATAAGTAACGAATAAAATAAGGAATAAGTAACCCACTTGAGAGCCCTAATCTAGACGACGTTTCAACATGGTTCCTCTCTACAACATGGTTGACTTTAGGTCAAACGATTCATAAAACCAAAGAACATAAGAAGTTACATCGACTACCCACAACAAAGAGGACAAAAATCGCGGGAAAATAGAGTGATGTCCCCTTGACAGAAAAACAACGAGACGAACTACGAAACAAAGCTCGCTTTCGCTCGCGCATGCGCCGAAGTCTTCTCCTAGTACAAGAACTTCGCCCTCATAACCAAACACACGAGAACTAGTCCAAACACCCATACCGTAAGACGAAAAACACCCAAAAAAGCGCGGGAAAAAATGATATATGACAGGGAGCTGTGGGAAAAACGGCGGAAAAATGGCGGGAATATAGAGTGATGTCCGTTGGAAACAACGAAAACAATGGAAAGTTATCTTCCGCTCGAGTATACGCAACATGGTACTAGAACACAAGACCCTACATTCCGAAAATAGTAAGACAAAAAAAGACACCACCAACAGGGCTCGCTCGCGCATGCGCAGTAGTCTTCCTCTAATACAAGGGCTTTGCCCTTACACCCATAACACCCGAGAGTCGAAAATCCATATTATATGACGAAAGAACACCGAAAAACAAAAAATGCTCGTGAAAAAATGGCGCTCTTTCGTTTGTGCATGCACAAAAATCTGCTCCTAGTACAAAGGCATCGCCCCCACACCCAAAACACACGAGTGATCTCGAAAATCCACGATCATACTCGACTATTCCCGAAAAACCGAAAACGCGAGAAAAATTGGCGCGCGTTCTTCCTGTGACGTCATTTCCGGTGACATCACAGGTGACGTCATTTGTGATGTCATATATGACGTCATGTCACGTGACTTCCGATGGCGGCGGCACACGTCACTTCCGGTGACGTCATTTCCGGCTCTACCTGATTAAACCGCGCTGAACTGTGCCCATATACTACTATATAGGGTTGATGTGTTCAGGTCTATCTGTTTCTCCCTTGTCTTTTTTCAATTATCAGAACTTTTACAAGGGTTGTTGTTGACCTGTTGTCTGCAACAAAAAATACATCTAGTAAAAGGTGACAACCTTAAATTTTATGGTCATGTCATGAATTGTTGATCCTTTTGGTATAAGTGTATCCCGGTTTAGTTCAGAACATGTTTCATATTAGTAAGCAACTAAATTTGCGTCTTCTCGAATCGACTTTTAGGATTCAATGGAGTAAAACTTTATTTAATGGGCGCAGAAATTTTATAACCAGAAGATAATGCATGAAAAAAATGTCGCACCTACTTACGACTGGCTAATACAGTCAAAAAATAAATTATTAAGCACAAGATGAATACATGTTTTTGATGACCAAAGACACCAGAGACAGGCGTTTGCCTTGAGGTACCCGGGGATTTTTCGGAAAATCGGACGTCCTCATTTTTGACCCGATTTTTCGCAAAGAAAAGCAACGCGAACCTATAGATTAAAATGACTAGAATTGAAAATCGCCATATATACCAGACATTCAAGTGTCAAGGTTTATTGGGTCATTTTCTAATTGTTTTTTTTTTAAATTTGTGATTGCATGAAATTTAGAAGTTTAAAGAAAATAAGAGGCCATGTAAGAAAGCCATACATTAAGGTAAAGGAAACAAAAGTTACAAATAGGAAACCAGGTTCTTAGTTTCATTTGATTTGTTTTCTAGTGAGACCTGCTAATGTTTCTCTCACTTTTACCGTTTTTGAGATAAATAAAAGGGGTTAAGTTCGGCGAAAGCTTTTGCAACAAACTCTTACCTAAGTTTGTTCTTAACAAACCCGCATTTTTTGCAGCAAATTTCCGTGATCTTGTAGATACGAAGTTTTGTAAAAAGGCGAATTGGTTGATACATTTATACGCCTTAATACTGTGACCATTACATTACATGTTTATCATATCTCCAGATCAATACCCTCTATAGAAGACTGTTCATTTGTTCAGTTTTCTCTATCTACTCATGCTGAGCTTGCACAAAATGTGAAGTACTAGGAACATGTGGTTTATGCATTGCTTCAACGGTGAAGATTAATATTTCATAATTATCCCCCTCAAGGGAAGGGATCGAGGTGATAATGTAATGCAGATCGTCTGTAACGGCAAAAGAAAATATATATTGGAAAAAGGAGACCTTGGGTAAATGTCAAGAAAACCAAATTCAATCTTTGAAAGAAACGTAGTATCCTTTAACAAGGATTGAATCTCACTCCTCTAGATAACTCAAATACAAATACCAGTGTATAAGTAAAAGTAAGCAAATCTTGCCTCAATATTAAACAAATAATTTTGAAATAAATGTGATAGACAAAGACCAAACGTTGACCCTGACTCCTGACTTTGGACCAACGCATGATATGTGTCTTGGAATAAAACAAGTTTGACTGACACCAAAACCCTCCCCACATCTGGATGCAGGCAAAATCAAAACAAACAGAAGCTTTAAATGTCATACTACAAAAAATATAAGAGTGAACCCAATCAAATGAGAGTGTACCTCAACAGTGATAAGATTACTTAACAAAACCACTATGCAAAATAGACTGTAAATAATAGAAAGGGAATACATGAACCAATAGGGAGTAAATTTTAAACATTTGAATTTGACCTATAGGACAAAATTGTTGACAAAAACTAACTTGGCGATCTGCAAAATGATAAAACCTCTCAAATTATAGGGCTATGAATTTGAAACTTATTCCTTAACTAGAAATACCTTTGTCAAGTTGAAAGAGGGTATGGGAAATGGTCACAGCCCTGGGGACATTGCCCATAGGTTTAAGAAATAACCAAACACGAATGCCTCAAAATCCTCTAACACCACAGATGATAGAAATTTTTAATTAAGTGCACTAGATTTAACGAGAAATTATGCAGTACACACTCCTCAAAAGATCGTGTCTTTTTGCATATATTCAATATTCTTTCTTCTAAATAGTAACACTTTAAGGACTTCTCGGAATGGGTATTCATGCCTTTGAATGGGCTATGAAACTAAAATAAAACTTTAAACGAACATGTAAATAGTTCGTTTTATGAGCCAAAAAAATTTTAATTTAAAACCGGTGCTGTTGTTTCATTTTACAACCGATACTGAGCTAGAAATTTCCCTTTTTAGCTCACCTGGCCGAAGTCAATGAGAGATTTTGTCATCGTCCATAAACTTTTACATTTTCTCCTCTGGGCCGCTGGGTCAAATAAAACCACTTGACAGAAGCATTTATGAAAGTTCCTTTAAAAAGTTTCCTCATTTCGTCCTAATCGGACAAAAACATGGCCACCATGGGCAATTTTTGTTTCTGATCGGCTGATACATTAAAAAATCTTCCCTGAAACTGCTCGACCAAATGGATTAATATTTTATGTGGAACATCTATGGATCGTCCTTATGAATTTTCCTTATTTTGTCCCGATCGGACAAACACATGACAGCAATATGGGCGATTCTTGTTTCTGATTGACTGATTCATTAAAAAAATGTATTAATAATTTATGTCTGGCATCTGTGGAAGGCCCTTAATAAAGTTTCCTCCTTATGTCAAGATCGGACAAAAAAGATGGGCGCCATGGAAGATTCTTGTTTCTTATTGACTGATACATTAAAGAATCTTTTCCTCTCGAACCGCTAGGTAAAAAAGAATTGATGAAGGACATCTATGAAAATACAAAATTAAGAATGTTGAATAATATGGATAATTTTAGTGTGCTATATGTACATTTCAAGGAGTTACCTCTCATCAGTAACATTAGAAAAGTCCCTTAATAAACATTTAAATCGGACAAAAAACTTGGCCGTCATAGACGATTGTTTTTTTTCTAATTGACTAAAGCATAAGATATCATCTTAAAGGGAACAATATTTGAAAGGAAGCCCTTATGCAAGATCTTTTCTGAAGTGAAACAACAATCATGGTTACCTTGGTCGTCATTTATTTGTTTTTTCATTGGCCCAATGTCAATTGAGCGATACATGCTTAGCCATTTAAGTCTTGATGAGCTTCTGATTTCAGTATTTTTTCATATTGACTTGTTTCTTTCTGTGCCATTCTTTATAAATATGAAGTAAATAGAGACGGCGTCGAAATTGATTTTATTAAAATATTTTGACAAAACGATTTTTTTAACAAACGGATCAGTATAAGTAAAGGTACAATGCAATTGATTTTATCTATAGGTGATTAATTTATAAAAGATTTTAAACTTACATTCAGGTGCGACGCGAACCGTTTTTGAATGTAATCTAATCCTAGTTTAATTAATTATATTGCGCAGCGTTGTCAGTGTGTACTACAACTCTCGCTTGCGCGTGCAAAGAGCCACTTCCGGTAAACAAATGTTTGATTTTACAATGTTACATCCACGTAGTAGATTAAAAAGTCGGCGCAGCTTAACCATATCGTGTTTGCAAAACGGTATTATTGCAACTTGCTTGCAGTTTTTTCAGAATAAAAATTAAACACTATTTTACATGTATAAGGAAACGACAGATATTTTTTCTTTCATAATCTTATTATCCGTTCCAACAAACTCTGACATAGAGTATAGGGGGTTTTCAATTTATTGATTTGGATGCCTAACTCCGTGTCTGTTCGTGTCTCATGTCTGGATATTAGTACATCATGGTACAATGCTTGCATTGATTCCGGATTTATTCTGTTTTGGGTCTTATGTTTCTGACTAGAGGTTACTCCTTGAAATGCGCATTTAACATATTAAAAGTCACCATAGATATAAACATTTGTAAATTTGGGCTTAAAATACTATATTGCAAAATTGATAATAAGAACTACCTAAAATTAATGAATATTTCGTCTTACAAATCCTGATGACGTTGGTTCTGTTTCATATTGATCGTCATCCATTTATCACACAAATCAAAAACAGCTATAGTTACATTCTCCTTCATTTCTATTGTCACTGGTATAATCCTTTATTCAAATGTGAAACCATTGATGTTTTTTGTTAAGATGTTTTTGACATTACCATATGATATGAGGTTTGATGAATAATTATAATACCTAAAGGCATTTCTAACTCTCTAGATTATCGATGAGAAATAGAGCATTAATGAAGATCTGATCAATACTTAATGACATACCACATTAATATTGCAAAGATTGAACCAAATCACATACTGTTAAAATCAGACGACTCGAGGAGTCTATAGTTTATCTGTATATCAGGTTCCTACTGTTGGACTAGGTTTCATGAAGCATTTAATTTTTTTTTAATTGAATCAATTCAACCGTGAATTCCAATCTTTTCCCTATATCAGGTGTAACAATAGTAAAAAGAACAACTTTATCAATTAGAATTAAGTGTGTCCCAGAATACTAAAAAAAAATAATAAAATATATTGATTGATTGAATGATTGATTGCTGTTTAACGTCCAGTGGCAAATATTTCATGCATATTCAGGACGGAAACAAGTTAGCAAACAATAAA
>JAULBM010206042.1:0-17325 GCA_032357055.1 Geukensia granosissima
ATGTTCAAAGAAAACAACCCATATTTCCTGACTTAGAACAGACTTAAAATGCGTGTGATTGGATTCATGTTTGATCAAAACTCTCTCCTATATTGTAGCTTAGCTATAAAACAACAATATAAAAATTTTAAAACAGATACCCTGATTCAGATAGAGGGTATACCCATATAAAAAAACAGAACTTAATGCAAAAAAAAAGGAATGCCTTGACTGGATACTTTCAAATTATAAGCAAATTGTTTCATCTAACAAGTATAAAAAGAGAAGATACAGCATAAATGCAACAGAGACCACACTCTATCCACTGGATGCAACTCAATTAAGAAACTAGAATTCAACAAGGGTGGAATCCAACTCCTAGTAATGAGCTCTAAGAGTCCCTCACACAAACAAATGTGTATGCATAAAATAAAATAAATCCTGCCTAGGTAAATGCAACAAAAGTAACTGCAAAAAACAGTAAATAAACCACATTACATGAATTACCTCCCATTTTTAGAAATCTGATATCATGCTGAAACACACATTTTTATGTTACTTCATGTGTAAAACATAAAAATTGAACTATAAGCTATTAAAAATATTAATCTATACATTTTATTCAGCATATTTTATGAAAAAAATTCCATAGAGTTAAATTTTATTTCTTTTGACTAGAATTGTCTTCCAATTCTTCTTACACATGGTGAAAATTAATTCTTAGAAAGCTGTGTTTTATGGAAAATGCAGAAAAAATCAACTTATTTCGATTATAATGTAATAGATATTTCCAAGGATAATACAAGATAAGACAGATAATCAAAAACAGACTTTTTAATTTTTTTTCAAATCAATATTTACAATTTGTTAAGACAATATAAAGTAAACTTAAACCTGGCAACAACGAGTTGGGTGGTGCCCAATGAAACCCCTGCTAATGCAGATAATACAGATGCTTTTACTTTAAAAAAAGTATCTGGGGGACCAGGAACCAAAGTTTGAAGTGTTTAGTCTAAGAACATTTTGGAGTGGCTCTTTCAGGTGTAAATGTGTCCGGTAGTAAAATTAGCCCACAGGACTTTTTTTCCTAGGAAAATTTGTCCATGTAAAGATATTTACTAGGAAATTAAGTCTATGGACATTATTACCTAGTGAAAATAGTCCTGCTTTAGTAAAATATGTCTGACCAACATTTTTCTAGTATTTGACTTATTTTGCTTAATAGGTGGGCAAATTTTTCTAGGTAAAAGTGTCCTTTGACTTCATTTTTAGTTTATATCTTTACATGGAAATTTTTTTATTTACATTACAAATCAATATTAATAAATAATGAAGCCAAATACTAAAATATATATATTTTTATGCAAGGATACAATACAAGATATCATGTTTAATATAGGTATAAATGATCATGTTCAGAATCAAAAGTATTCATAAAGAGATTACAAAAAAAAATACATTAGTTTTTATATCGGACATTGGGTGTTGTAGCTTATCACCAATAAGACATAATTTATTCAACTGAGAGAAATGAGCAGAATTTATATATATTAGTTTTTATATCTGACTTTGGGTGTTGTTGCATAATACCGATAAGACATAATTTTTTTCTACTGAGAGAAATGAGCAGATTTTTTGTATTTTTTACTGAAATGCTTTGAAATTTAGCATGAAGTAAGAAAAATATACATTTGGCATAGATACCAAGTATTATTAGTATCTTTTATATTACAAAAAAGTTATGAAGGTTTTTAAATCTGACTGTGCATTGCTTTTCGGGTGCAAGTGTACATGCAATTGATGTCCATGAGCATGATATTGTGACAAAGAGGATAGAAAATTATAATGCTTGCATCATTGCATGGCACAGGGGTTTATATAGGACCAAAGAGTGTTCAAAGGATTCATTTTATGGGGGAAATTAAAATTGATTTTATTAGCCGAGCAAAGTGAAAAATGCACTGGTATACATTTAGCAGGCCATATACAAGGTTTACAGAACTTAATTAAAAAAAAGTCAATGTCCCATGCACATCTAAGTTGAAAAAACTCCAGGTCCCATGGAAATTTTGCTTCATAAAAGTGCATGTCCCATGCTGAATTGCACCGGTCCCATGCCTTGATAAATTTTGACCGGTCCCTAAAGGCTGATTGGAAGTGCGTGAAAAAATTTACAAATCAAATGTTTGTACAAGTGTATAAATTTAGATATAACATTTCTCTAAAGGTATGATATTTACAATTAAATATATTTAATTTTTTTTTATTACAATAAAGACCTTTTCATATAAAAATAGTATTTTTGCTAACAATCAAAATGCGTATAGTATTTGGTAAAGGTGATATTTATTTACTTGCAGGAATTTATTGGGGAGACTAAGTGGGATTGAGGTAGCATTTCTCCATGTTTTAGTACATGAGGTATGTCAATGTAATATGAATACAGTGTAATTTCATTTTGACTATTGCCTTAGTGATGTCCAGGGTTCCTGAAAACGTTTGGCATATAAGTGCTTAAAGTAATGGGCAAAATTTTTTCCAAGTCTTTCAAGTCTAGTCTAGAACTTTTTGGATTCCTCCCTTCATTTACAGAACATAATGAGTTTCCTTCCCATATATTAATGTGTCCTATTATCAAAGTGGAGTCATTTTGAAATAACATTGAGACAATTGTGTTGTAAGAATTAGCTGCTTATTAGGAAAAATTCAGTAGTATAATTCTTAATAGAAGTGAAGATGTTTGGACATAAGTAAGACAAACCGAATAAGATTTACATCCAGAGACTATCCAAGGCCTTACAGGAGCTTAGATGCAAACACAAATCAAATGTATATGCAGTTTTCAACAATTTAAAAAAAAGAATACTATTGAAAATTTTACTTGTTTTGCTCAGGACAAGCAATAAAGAGTGTGGTTGGGTTAAACTAGTTTAAAGGATCTCCACTTTTCCCCTAAATTATTGGTCAGTGAACAATAAATGTATAGAAAAGAAAAAATCTCAGAAAAAAAACTTATTATTTTCCTAAGACTGGAACAAAAACAAAAATGGTACCATCATATAAATGCTAACTTACAGATAAAAAACTGCAGTTCTATTGACAAAAAAGACTTTAAATGGTTAAAAAAAGGCCTAATTCTGCTAAAGTAAATGTCTACAAAATAACTTTGGAAAAATTGTACATCATAAAATAGACTGAAATGATACCAGAATATTCATACAAGCAAACACTCATCCTGCCTATATTAATTCCTAATTTTAAGAAAAACATTGTATAAACTAGCTATGAATTTGATTATGATTTGATGAAATTATAAATGGATCAATGGCCATACATTAAAGAAGTACAAGGATAGGTATGTTTGCTTGTTTGATTGGGGTTTAATGTCACTTTCAACAATATTTCAGTCATATCAGGACGGTCAGTTTTACTGGTGGAGAAAGCCAGATCACCTGGAGAAAACCACCAACCTTGGGCAGGTAACTGACAAACCTTATCACGTGGATGCAAGTTTAGCTCAACCTGTTTTTGGTTGAGAAAGCCAGATCACCTGGAGAAAACCACCAACCTTGGGCAGGTAACTGACAAACCTTATCACTTGCGATGCAAGTTTAGCTCTGTTTTTGTATTGTACAAATTCAGAACTGAAGCCATATAGGTGATAGACTACAGTGATCTGTACAGGTAAGTTTAAATCAACTACCTTGATCACTCTGCCCCCCCCCCAGTCCCCTTACAAGGATAGGTATTATTATGATTAAAATGAAAGTTTTCATTGATACTCTGAAATACTTATTATTAGTCATTGTGAGCCAATATTCCTTAATTTCTTGGGCTACATGTCAATAATCCACAAATTTTAATACCAACTAAAATGTTAATATATCCTCTTGAAAAGAGGATTGTCAACAAGACCAATTGTTTCAACGCAACCTCATTCCACAATAGTATTGTGGAAGTGTTAAAACAATTAAAACAATGCCTGCTGCTAGTAAAACTGCCAACTATTTGCTTTGCATTAGTTCATATTTGGAGGAAACTTAAAAAATCTTTTTGAAGTCCTCATGGCATATTTTGGTGCCATTTCTGAATTCTTTATCCAGGAGCTAAAACAAATTTACCAGCCCACAAAATTGTCTTTTCTTGTAAATTTACAAAAATTGATGTCTATGAAAATAAATGATTTCACAGTATTCTGTTGAATATTTAAATACAGTGTATAATATAGCTGTGATTGTATGTTTCAGTCACCAGATATGTTTTATAAGACCATTGGAGAACAGTTAGGGGTCAAGGACATTCTGACAATGGCCAAGCTGAGGTTTGCTTTGGAGGCATTTGATATTAACATATAGGATTACACACTAGAGTGATGGAGATCAAAAATGGAAAAGATGATTAAATTATAAAAGGCTGATAGCTCAGTTTAAAAGTAAAAGATCTGCAATGCTGGTATTGAACATTATTTGAAGGATTTAATGACGGACTGAAAAAACAGCAACAATGTTGTTCATTTTCTCTGGGACATGGAAAGTTTGTATTCTAAAGTTTATCTGTTAAAATTTTTCACCTTAGAAGCAGGCAGATGACATATTTGGCAAAGACATTCTAAACTTCTGTTAAATTTTTAAAAAGATGCTTTTCAGAGATGGAGGCCTTTAGGCCATTTTCTAATAATTAGATTTACCCAATCTCTTATTGCTGTATTACTTGCTAAATATGACTTTTCTTTATGAACTTTCCTTAATTTTGAAGTAATAATGTCCAAATACTTGTTGGTTTCATACAAATTCTGATATTTTCCTGCTTTTTTCGTGACAATGGAAAACTGCCATTCAGAATATTTGTAACATCCAGGTAGATTTTCAGAATTTTAAGTAACAAATTAGATTATTTAATTGACCAATGGAACTTCTTGCCTTATTGTACATTACAGAAAGAAATGATAGAATCAATTAACAAAAAATTTTTAATTCAAATTTCCATTTTTTTAAGCCCTGCACTGATGGTCATTAAAAAGTCTGCCTGTTTTTTAAATACAGAATTTTTTATATGTTTAATCAAAATATTCTGTCCAGGAAAAGTCATGAAAAAATGATAAAATTCAGATCTCTTCTTAAATTGCTGAAATATAATTTATTATAAAAAAAGAAAAATAAGGTGTAAAAAATGTTGAATTCACTGAAGGGATACTACCAGACATATAAGAGGTGCTTGACCACAAAAACAAAAGACATTGGTCTCCATGAACTAAATAATATCTTGATACCAGTTCACTAGTAAAGACTAATTTGGAAATGCATTTCTTTAATTAGAGAGAAATGCTTAGACATCTTTCACAGATATTCTTCCTTAGAAATAAGAAATGATTTTTTTTAAGAATTGAAATAGTATAAAGTTTTGGTTTTTAAATCAGTGCCAATGATTGCTACATTATTTCAGGTTTCCTGTATTCAACCATTCATTTGTCACTCCCAGTTTACATTTTATCATTATGTATAGATCTACATCACTGTATGTTTAGACTCCAATGATCTTTAGCCGATGTCTAGGTCTTTGTCAGTGCTCAAGCTTCTTGACAATCATGTCATTTTGAAGTACATTTTTAGAATGAATGAATAGTTTTTTTTTAGTTGAAAGCTAGGTTCACATCTCTTCAGTACAAAGTATTTTACAATTGATGATAGAAAATAACATCAGTACTTTCTACAATGTGTTGTTCATGAGAATGCTGGGAAGAGTAAATTCTGTAAAAATGAAGGAAAACCATTGAGTGATTGACTGAATAAGCTGTTTCCCTGTGCTTTTTAGAAATGTTTATTTCATTATTATACCTGTGCAGCAAGGTTCTGGGAAATGTTATTTAGATCACCTTTTCTCACATCTGGGACAATGGTATCCATGGTTTTCACGGATCAAGATTTCTCCGCAAGCCTCTTCAGAGAATGATAGAAATCTTACCCTCTGGTGTCTGAGATTTCTCCTCTTGTACTTCAGGTGGTGTTAGATTCTATACATCCTGTCTGTTTATCCGTCCATTGTACATCCATCCATATTTCTTGTAAGTGCATCTACTCCTAAACTGTTCATTGTATTTTTTTATTGAAACTTTACATGAACATATCCTTTGTGAGTTTTGCACAGAGTATGTCAAATTGAATGATGTATGTTTGTTCAGTTTCACAAATGAATTTCTGATATTTTTAATTCTGGTTTGTCTTATTACAGCTCCTATACAGTCAAACTTGCCTTAGTGGTTCTCTATTTAGCAGCCACTTGATTTCAGAGGCCACATTTTTCATTTTCAATTGTTTACATTTTATCATAATTATAAACTTATTTCAGTGGTCACTTGTATTTGTGGGTGGTCACTTTTTCTTTCTAAAGTTGACCTCTTAATACAAGTTTGATTATACTTCTTGAATTTTGGGTTTAACCTGTTTTTGTCTTAATAAAATTGGTACAGAGAACTAATTAAAACACATTGTACACAGGCTATTTTGTTTCACATAAAATTCATGTGAAATTAGCCCTTGCAGGAAATTTGCATGAAGTTTATGTATGTGATTTTAAATGTGAATATATTTTTATTTTTACATTAAATTCATGTGAAAAATATCACATAAATTTCGCATGAGGAGTAAGATGAATTCTTAGGAAGTGAAGTTCGTGTGAATTAAGATTTGTGTTAAATTCAAGTTAACTAAAATTGCCTGTGTAGAATTATCAAAGAGTCTGTAGTTGATGTATTTTCTGTTAGAATACTTTAATTTATGGATACCAGTTTCCATGGTTATTAAACAAATTCTGTTTCATTGGTCTTAAATTTTTGGTATCAAACTCAGGAACTTATTAATAAAGTTGAATTTTTTAAGGGTACTGTCTGTGGGACATAGTTGACTTTATGAACTATATTTGAGATCATCAGTTTCACCATACTTTTGAAAGAGATACTGATTGTATAATATTTGACATGTTATTTTCTTAGCTATTTTTATGCATATACATGTAGAATTTGATAAAAATATTATTACATTCAGGAAGATAATTTTGAGGTTTTTTTTAATAAAATAGGTTTGTATTTTTGTTTGTATAAAAGGAATTTAGGTATAATTTGTTTGTATGTAACTAGTATCTATTGTTTGGATAATTGTAGAAAAGGTGAAGGGTAAATAACCACCAATATCTTATTAGTTTTTCATTATCTAGTATTGGTCCTTGTTTTTTTCGAAAATCAAACTTCTGTCAAGTTCATGATTTTATAAATTTTTGGTTTATTAGATTTTGCACACAATCATGAAAACTTTTCTGTTCAAATATTAATTTTGTGTAATAGTTTAATTATAAAGTTGACTTATGATTTGATGAATTGTGCAGTTCACTTGCGATATGTTGTGCAGTATTTTACTGAATTCTAGGATAATTTACAAAAATTTCTTGTTTATAGCATTAGCAGCATCAGATTAACAGAAAATAGTTTAACACATTAAAGATATTATAAATATTAAAATTTTTACTAAATATATTTTTGTTGGTTCAATGGGCACCAATCATTTTGACTAAAAGTTGAGCAAAATCATGAGATCTTTTAGAAAATATTTTGTTTTCTTTCTAAGTGCATAAGTTGGACCCAGATTTTTATGGAAGCAATAGAAGTTTGGATGAAAATATATAGAATACATTTTTAGAAATGAAATTTTATCAAAAAATTAGACATGTATGACAGTCTTACTTTTTGACATTTTAAGTGCCTTATGACTCTACTCCATTGATGATTTTTTAAGAAAAAAAAATTAATCAAATATGTGAGCTGTAGTATCTTGTATTCCATGAGTTATAGATTATATGTATTTATGTAAATATCACTTAAGACATTGACATCCTTAAAATATTAATATATTCTACATATTTCAATACCAAGTCTTTTTCTTTTCTGAACTTTGAAGGTCAAATTATAAAGTTAAAATAAGACAAGATACAGTCATGACAGAAATAGCTGGGTAAAATTGTGCAAGAAGTCACCAAGAATCTTCAGTTTTTAATGAATACTTGAATCCTTTTACTAGTTTTGTCCTTTATCTTAAAAATATTGTAGAGGAAGGAATGCTGAATATAAGACCAACAGTATCCAGTATATAGAGAATAGTACATAGCAAAATCCATATCACATGCTGTATCAACTTTAGACCAATATCAGCCCTTAGGCCAAAAGCCCTCTGGCTGATATTGGTCACTCGTGTTGATACAGCATGTGATACCAATTTTGCTCTATATTGTTCACTTTGTCATATGTTTCAACAAGAAACTTGTAACTTACCTTATTTTCAACAGATGATAAGAAACTCCATGCAAGCACTAGATGTAAAGGTAGGCCATAAGGGTATGTGATTCAGGGTACACTATTTGCAGCCAATTTCACAAAATGTTGTAAGTGTAATTTCTGTCATAAACTATGATGTCACAATGTGTTTTCCTCTGAAGATTCTACACTTACGATCAATCTTTTTACAAAAAAAATCACATCATGCAAGAAAATGATAAAATGAAACCAATCATTAGAGAAATAATGATTACCCTCTCTTTTTGCCATGATACAAATTGTTGAACCAGAATTGTCCTTTTTATTGACATTATGCTTCATAATAATTCAAGACTTAGAACCTGTTGTGTGTTGCTGGTTTTATCTTGATCATTAGTTCATTGTAGGAATAACCAGAAGCAAACTAAAAGAGAAAAAACTGGAAATTTAGTACATTGTAACCCATGTGAAAGATCAAAGTGCATAGTTCAAAGAGACAAGACAAATTTGAAAGAAACTAAAAAGTAAAACAAAAACAAAAGGAACAAAGGCTTGAATTCCACAAACTCCTTGGGTGGGTAAAAAAAACATGAGTGGGATCAGGTACTCTAGAAGGGTAAATATCCCCTTTCTCGCAAGCAACACTGGTTGTGGAATTCTTAAACTCCAATCCCAGACATTGTCATTTGGAGAAGAGATCAACCTATTGTTGTATCATCTGTAACAGGTCCATGTACATAATTTTGCACAATTCTTGTAGATTTTTGACAACTGTTGGAATAAAGGACCTTTTGAAAGTTAATTCATAATAGATTTATGTTTAATAATTGAAATTTAAAATGATATTTACTAACTTGCCTGTGATATTTTATTCATTTGTTTAACACAGTTTTGTGTACTTTGTTTTTGTATTAAATATGTACAATTTATATACACATATATTTTTAATAAAATTAGAGAAACAGGGTTTGTTGATATTTCTTGTTTAAAATAAAGTCATTGGAGTTACCTCCCCAGACAATGATTAATTCCATAAATGTTGAAAAAGCACTTAATCCTCTATAAATACTTTAGAATGTTCATACCATTATATAAGTAAATACAATACAATAATCCAGGTTAAATTTTGTCTTTCTAGAATTAATATTTGCAATTATAGAAAAAGTCAATATCACAAGATTGTGATCCAAGATGGTTGACAACACCCAAACCTCGTTAAAGGACAGCAGAATAGCATTCCCAACAGATATTTGCCCCAGGTAGAAATTGACCAATCTTGTTATTTAACAATCCTGCTCTGGAAGTTCAGTGTTATTGTCTGCAATGGCAGTACTAAATGATGAACCAAAATGAAGAATAATAATTCACAGGTGACACACACATTAAGCATTCAAATGTTTGGGTAATAACAACAACTTTGTTATTTTTGTGTATTAAAACTAAATGTGTTTCATTTAAACATTAAAGTGTTTTTAAGAATATTTTACCACTGTAATCTCAAACTATCACAATACTGTTTTCTCATACTTGTAAATTTTCATATAGCATACGAAAATTCTCCATATTTATTCAACATTGGTAATTTTGTATTTTGTAACTAAATAGTTCAACAATCCATTTCTTATTCATGAAACTGCAATGTTGTTTGTACATTTACTTTTTTTCCTGATGACATATTCTTGTACACCGATGTCATAACTCTTAAACAAAGCCTATGTATTGTCACAATAGATGTTAATCACAAGGGTCTTGCAAATCGCTTAAAAGCCAGCATCTTAATTTCTAGCTCTTCGACTTAATTATTTTTTGTAAAGAAAATGATCAGGTGATCGGGAATGGGTCAAAGCTAGATACCTACCGTGACCGACTAGGGTACAACCTGGCAAAGTTTAGTTATAATGATGCTGCATGCAAATTTACTTCTCATCTAGCTGTCCAACCCTGTAGCTGAACAGATGGTGGATAGTGTCGGCAGATGATATGTTTCTGATTAAGTGACATCGAAGTTCCTTACATACAAGTATGTCATGTTGATATTGTGACAGGCAGCAATCTATTTGCGTCAACTTATTAATTCATGTCCTTCGTTGGTCAACCATGCTTTTGTTATAGCATGATTTTCAAGATGTTTGTGTATTTTCCCAACTTGGTTTCAATCAATGCTTGTGGCAAATTTTTCACTCGATTCTATTTGCGCTAGTCCCCGCATGGATTTTTATATATTGAATTGAAATGTACATTGTTGTTATTGAGATTGGTTTTTAAATCTTTGATGCGTTGCCTACGTATGTCAATTTCAGTCAACAACTGGATCATCGAATATAGTAATTTTTTCGTCACTATATTTTAAAAAAAAATAGTATTGTTGTGTTTTTACCGCCAAAGCCTTGGATCGTTGGTAGGAAAAGCTACGTTTAAATCCGCATATCGGTCAGCGGGATAACTTCTTTTAAATGTGTCATGAATCTTGATTGAAACATTTATGCAATGTAGATGTTCATATAACAATAAGGTTGGTTCAATCCTCGAAATTACTCCTCTTGAATTGCATTTCCACCGAACCTACTACTGTCGATTTTCATTTCAGCCAAACCTAATAATGTCGAATTGCAATTCAGCCGATCCTTTTTTTGTCGAATTGCATTTCAGCCGAACCTACTTCTTTTGCATTTCATCTTGTCGAATTGCATTTCAGCCAAACCTATCTTGTCGAATTGCATTTCAGCCACACCTACTCCTGACAAATTGCAGAGGTGTATTGCACTTATTTGCAGTTTGACTAAACTCAATTCCGTCTCCTTTTAGTTAAAACTGTAGTACACATATTTTGCCATCAAAGCCATAATCTTTCTGTGATAAATTTGTTTCAGATAAATGATTTTTAGTTCAAAAGAAGATTTATCCTAAGACGGCTGACTTAAACGGGTATTGTGCTGTATATTTGCCGTTCACCTGAATTCACAAGTAGATATTATACTATTTCCTAGTCTGTTTTATAACTAAGGAACTTTTAAACATATGAATTTCAGGAGGGAATTTTGTTTTTGAATATCAAATTATCCTACGTTTTTTCAACTAATAACTTAGAGCTAATAATATCTAGCAAGAATACTCAAAATGAAGTTGATCACAAAAGAAAAATAGCTATAAGAAAAAAGCTTAAAAATATACTACCATACCAGTTGGTGTAAAGCCAACATTGTATATTCGCAGTTTCAGTGTGACTTCGTATGGGGACTTTAACAGTGTTTGGTATCGTTGTCTGATTTAGATTAAGTCTTCCATGAAAATACCAACAACTGTACACGTGTATTCCGCCAGATTCTGTAAACGACCTTTCAAAAACCTAAACGATTACACTTTGTCCACGATACGTGGGTAGTCAATGGACTGCTGATGGACATATTCTGATCAAACATGCTGCTTTTCCCAGTTCTGCATCGAGTAATTAGCATGTTTATGAAAAAAGTTTTGGCAAAATGTTTCCAAAAGAACCAACTTTTGTATGTAAGAATATTTGAGGCCATTATTTTATGTACGGGATAACTTCTTACAATTTTCTCTTCTTGATAATGTTTTTAACATCATGATTATTCATATGACCAGGTTCCAAAGAACAATACTGATATATCAAAAAGTTTTCATGTGCTTGTCTTCAATATTCTTCGCCAGCCAATGAAAGTAAAAGTAGCTCACTTGTGATGTGATAATGTTTTTGTTTTGGGCTTGAGTGGCCAGTGTCTAGGTAGTAGATTTAAGCCCCTTTAGCCTATTACCTATACGGCGTGCGTTCGCGCCTGACCTTTCAAAAAAGGTTGCGTTTCACTCGCATCGTACGTAATAAGGTTTGCTAGTTACCTGAACAAAGTAGGAGATTTTTTACGGGTAATCCGACTTCCTCCACCAGTAAAACTGAACGCCGCGATATGACTGAAATATTATTGAAAGTAGCATTAAACTCCAATCAGTCAAACACACAAACAAAAAGTTTTTGTTAATTTTGTTCTTGCCAATATTAACATCAGCTTTGGTGATACAAAAATTCCTATGGGCACCAACTGTGCTCCTTTTTTATCAGACTAATACCTTAAGTGTCATGAATCCTAGTGAAATTCCACAAAGATCCTTAAAAATCTGATTTATAACATACATTTTAAAACATTTATCTCAATCCTAACTATATCTTATCTTTGCAGTTGACAACCAAGACTACTTCTTATTATACAAAATCACCAATGTTGAATAAATATGGAAAATTTTGGGTGTTCTATATGTTCATTTCAAGGTGAAACCTCTAATCAATAGATTAGATCCAAAACGTAGGAATTCCAAGATCAAAGCATAGCAAATGAAGCACTCAAATCCAAACAAATTGAATAGGAAGCCAAATCCGACGACAGGGATAACTCTTCTATGTGCTTTACTTTTCGAGGCCTTTCCGGAATTTCAGTGCTTTAGAATTTTAACAAATATATCAAATATATTGTTTGATACTCAAATCCAATCAGATCGAAATAGGAAGCCAAATTCGACGGCAGGGACAACATTCAGTGCAATACCTTTCGAGGCCTTTGCATACTTCCAGTGCTATTGAATTCTAACTAATTCATCAAATTTCTGTAAAAAATTGTTTGATAAATATCATGTCAGACAAGTATGACAACTGGGCTGGTGAATATCCTCCGGGGCTTGATCAAGCAACTAATTTTTTTGGTTGCTCGGGGACAACCGGCCTGCTGAATATCATTGTGGAAATTAGTCACTACCATTTATACTATATTTAAAAATGATTTTGAATAATGTCTATCAGGAGGGCAGCAGGATGAATAATTCCATTTTATGAATTTCCCCTCCTTTACGGGGACGTTCCTTGGCCCTCTTGGTTCCTTTCAAAGTTAATTTGTTTTGCCTTTGATATTTTAGATTTCAATGACGTAATATTTGTATTAGGCCGTGTCTGTTTTTTATTTGTTTTGCGTTCGGTCAAATTTTTGCAACCTATCAGCCAGACGTGAAAAACACACGCACAATAAAAACGCAGCCTTTGTGATATATATGTCACACAGGCTAACATCCATTCATTTAACATGTTTAAGTTGAAATCTACTTTGATTTGTTCGGTAATTGTGTTATGTACTTTATTTGCAATAAATCTATTTTGACAAACTGTATATCGATAAAATATTTTATGTGTGAATAAAGAATATAAAATTTCACCTAATTGTTCAACTAATGATTTTCTGAAAAAATTGTGTGCTTTTTTAACTCAGAAACAACCAAACGTACCAGAAAAAAAGAAAAACAATACTAACAAGAACTCAAGTGCCATAAATTAGCGAAAACAATTACTGAACTCTTTCATGAATATTTAACAAACAAAAAGCTGGAAATTACCTGTTTCATTGAATATCGCGTATTCACGATAGCAAAGGAAAAAATCATGAAAAAGGTGCGCGTTTAGACAGAAGGAAACGTTTTTTGACCTGCTTATATGGGACAGTTTACATTGTATATGTTTTTACAATCATAATTGGTTTTCATGTTGGTTTCCCCTTTGTGGACCCTTGATTGGTGAATAAACTATTCTATTGTATTAAGATATAATTTTAAGGTTTGGCTGCACCTGTAAAAATGAAAAAGGGATAGGATATGTCTTTCATTGTATGACCAAAGTGTGACGAAAGCTAGTTAATTCAAAAACAAGTAATGAGTACATATAAGTGCTTGAAAATACTAATATAAAAATAGGAGATGTGGCATGATTGTCCATGAGACAGCCACCCACAAAATGACAGTAGAATTTGACATTCTACATTACGGCCTTCAATGATGAACCAGAGTGCATACCATAACGGAAGCTGTAAAAGGCCCCGAAATACAAAATATGAAACTATACATTAAACACGACAATCGACCAAATCTAATGCAAAAATTCTGCAAACCATATATTGTTTATCTTTATAACACGTTTTCAAGATCTCTTTGTAACCAACATTGACAGTCTGGTAATCAACTTGTATAAAAACTAGATTTTAGTCAATATTTTGTTTTACATTTTTGTCCTACAAGGTGTCGATACTTTTTTATTTTGGTATATGTACAATATCTTAGGCTATTTGATATATTTTACACTTAATCCGATTGATGTCTTAGTTTAGGAGAGCCAAATTTATAATCAACTTGGTATTGGACTTAAACTATTTTTGCATGCTTTTTCGGTACATTTTATTTTTTCTTGCTTCATTTTGCAGTTCTCTTCCTATTGTATATCGCCTTCCTCAGTTAAAAGTAATACAGTTGATTTTTAGGGTTTGTTTTTAACAACTGTCCTCAGTTTGTTTGTTTGATTGATTGGAGTTTAACGCAAATAATATTTGAGTCATATCACTACGACCATTTTTACTAAGTATCCAGATAGAAAAATAGTAGGTAAATGGGGGTTTGATTTTTAATTATTGTTACTCAAGATGATGTCTTGACATTACTAACATGACACAGGAAAATAGGGACAAACAAAACATCGTTTGTCCCGTATAGGCTTCGCAGTAGATATCGAAAAATCGCTGTACGAAGTCTTTTAACAGTCCATCACAAACATCAATTTTGAAGGTTTTCAGTATGATAATCTTATTTTCGCATTTGAGTTATGTCGCCGTAAAAATCTTTCTGTTTCCTGCAGAATTCAGTTTATATTACTCTTTCTGCTATTCTTTTATCCTATTTTTTCCCTTTTGGAAGATTTACACCATTCTTCTTACAGACTAAGAGTTGGAACATTTAAATCTAAGTTGACCAAATAATCACTCACATCCTCTAATCGTCTCATTCTTCTCTATATGACAACTATGAGAACTTTCCGATTGTTAACTTCCCGTTCATAGGCAGTAACATACCTGTTGCCTCGGCGTAAGGCGTATACATCTCCCAGCTCATACGTTTTTCATGTGTCCAATATACCGATTTTCTGGACAGGGCTGAGTGGTTGACACAAATAACAGCTCCGGTAGAAATATGGTACTCCTTAGTTGAAGTCAGCACGGTCGACACCACAATCATGTCGCCCGGTATGGAATATCCGTTTCACAGATGAAGATGGATCTTTAAATGTGAAGTTGCGGTGTAAACCAAAAACAGGATGTTCACTTTCTCCATCTTGATTTTGAAATCACATGAAACCTTCCCCTTTATCATGAAATGACTATAAACTTATTGGGAAATGGACAATGGTCAGGTGTCTTAAAAGAGGCAGGAATTGCTTACCCTTCCATACCACCTGAGTTTATTGGTGGGGTCCGCATTGTTCATAGCTTTGTGTTTTTGTTTTACATGTATATATGTCATGTTTCGTTTTGTTCGTGTTCCCGACATTTCCGTGTCGGTCTACTTTTTCATTTTTTTTAATATTCAACACCAGTTTGTCTTGAACACACCTATTATTAATTGCCACTATTTCTAATTGCTATCATCCGCTAAGTAATGCTATGATGAGGAAAAATTATGATAGATAATGTCCATTTTAGTTCCTGTATATAATGGATTTTGCCGAATAGCAACAATATTTTCCAACTTAATTGTTCAATTTTGGTTACGGTACAGATAATAATGATATGATCCTTATTCTGCTTTCGTTTCCGGAAATGTTAAATTGTTTTTGAAAAAAAATCATTTTTTCCATTATTAATCAATAGGAAATATTTCTTACCGTTAACATGTCTAGGTCCATTCCATGGTAGAATATAGAAACATAATCCAGTTTTAATCAACACTTCAATAGCTAGTTGACCAAAGTTTTACCCTGAGAAACATGCACACCTTACTCCAGAAACGGGCATTTTAAGGAAATTTTTATTGGCTTTATTCAAGGTTAATTTCTTTGTATAAATCTGTGTAATACATTTGTTTAAAAGGAATTCGAACATACCAAAGGGGCAGACAGAAATCGTTAAGTCGGAAGACAGACAAGACCATGGCCAACGAAATGAAACTAAAGACAAACATAGAACACACAACACTACACTGAAAACTAAAGCTGGAGTAACACGAACCCTACAAAAACCAGGGTGAGTTTAGAATTAAATCTGAATTATTAACGGACAAGATATCATCAAGGTAGCGGAAGGTATTGTTAAATTTGTCTATAAAATCAGATCTAGAAGGTTCCTTGTGAAGTTTGGCCATAAACTGAGATTCATAAAAGTAAAAGGAGCACAATTTGTGCCTATTGGAATTCTTATGAACTGTCTATGAATTTTATTGCCAAAATTGACAAAAATGTTATCTAGAAGGAAATAAACAGCATCAATCATTTCCTCGCAGGTCCAGAAAGTATATTTTTTTCAATTTGTCTTTTACGTCAGAAAAAGGACCTTTCTCTACTACAGTCAATTTTCTTATGATTTTTTTAATCGAAACATCATTAAATCAAACATGAGAATTTCTGTTAAATAAGCTTATGTTGAAGTGTAGTATGAAGAGAAGAGAAATCATAACTATCAACAGTTTCAAAATGTTTTTCGAAAGCCTGTAATTTATTCAAAACTTCCACTGAATTTTTTACATTCCAAAAGACAGTTAATACCATTATGTTCGTAAGCTTTATTACATTGATTCCTGATAAGTTCTTTCAATTTAGATAGAGCACTAGTAAAAAAAACCCACATAATTTAGTAGTTGTACACTTACTCACTGTGTCCAAAGTGCGAATTGTAATAACGGTTGATTTTTGTAACCCGCAAATGTGATTTTTGTATTCTGGTTTATTTTATAAACAAACAGAGTACCCTTTTTAACATTATTGAACGAATATATTACAATAAGAAGGAAAATACAAATTCAAATACATTTAATGCGAGTCCCGTCTGCCTTATTATTTAATGGTAGGCAATTTAAGTACAATATCGACATGGATGTTGAAGATTGAAAGATCTAATACATCGATGCTTTCAAAATAAAAATGGCACGAACATATAGACATATCTTGTCATCGGTAGAGATGAATCCTATTTTGTCAAAAACTACTCAAAATCAGACAAAAAATATACAGAAGA
>JAULBM010206261.1:0-17324 GCA_032357055.1 Geukensia granosissima
GTGACGCCAACGACGACGCAAGACGACGGATAGTGATCCCTATATGTCGCCTCCGCTGAAGCGGGCAGGCGACACAACAAAGCTAAGATAGCCAATCGTTGCAGATTGTTATCTCTAGCATCAAAAATGACTTGATGCTCTGATCTGCTTCGGACTACATATGAATTTTCAAAAAAAAAAATCACCTGCCTGCCTGGTCAGTTTCAGAAGATAGACCGGGGGGATGGGAATCAACATTCATTTAAATATGGCCTCTGTTTAATTTCTGTCATAAATTATGTCATCACAATGAGTTTTCCTTTGATGTTTTTATACTTGCGATCAATCCAAGACTTAAGAATTTATTTGGAAAATTATTGCTGATCATTGTGTATTTGGATAACAATAGGAAGGGCTTTCTGAGGAGCAGATAGCTCCGCTTATTGCTGATCTCTGTTAATGGTGTGACTAACATCTTTTAAAAGGGTGTGAATAATCTTTTCAATTTATTCCAAAACTATTCTCATTACAAGGACAATTAATCCTCCATGATTAAATTCTCTTCACTGGAATCCAGGCATGCTTTCATTTGTACAGAAAGTTAAGAATTCATAGTTAATTTTTTCTTGAACTGCCATTAGACTCATGACTCATTTAAACGACTAAAGAAGGACAAGAGATTCATTGTAAGGATGTTCCATCTTCTACAATGTATATGCATCTACTGCCAGCTTGACATTGTTTTCATAGCAGGATTACAAATGACTGGTTGTCCTATGTTCTCTATCACTAAGCATCTATCTTCTTTATCAATCTAAATATATCTGGTAAGTCTTGGTATCCTTGTAATTGCTGTTGTATCAGGTTTCTTCAATTTCTTTGACAATGTACAACGTATTTCCTGTTTTCCCTGACTCGTAGCTTAAGATGACTGGAAGCCTGTAAAAAAGAACACTATTAACATTGTCATAGTTAATAACAAAGAAGAAAGTGTCCAATCCACATTCTGAACCTGTGACTCTTAGAAGCTTGTACTGCATACCAGATACAACACTGCTTATTAATTCTTAAGAGCAGCCATTTGTCAGAGCACAATGATAAATTAAATTCCAATGCAATATTTTTGAAACACTGGAACTGATGGCTGGCATTCTAAGTATAACTACCGCCTAGGTGGTGTAATGGATAGCGTGCTTCCCCCTTTTTTCTATTGTCTTTAGTGCGGAAGGTCGTGGGTTCTATCCTCGGCTGGGTCAAACCAAAGACATTAAAATTGGTATTTGCTGCTTCTCCAGTAAGCACGCAGCATTTAGAAATGGACTGGTTGCCAAGAGTCTGAATAATGTGTCTGGGTAAAGCAGCACATCTTCCTGCAGACTGCTGCTTTTGTGAGCTAGCACGTTAAAAATCTGGCTTAGTGTGTCGGTCTAGTACAAAGCAGGCTTCACTCGTCATCATGTTTTCTCATTCTGAATATGCATAAAATATTTGCCACTGGACGTTAAGCACCATTCAGTCAATCAATAAATATAACTCATAATTTATATGTCATAGATCTAAGGTAAACTTTAGCTTAACCCAATATAAAAGGGGAATTGGGTAGTACAGCTACTGTAGATCAGGATATATTTGCAAGCATGATATTTTCACATTTTTATGGGAGAGACATCATGATTTTTGCGAATATTTAATGTAGGCAAAGTTTTTAATATAATCATACAGATTTCAAATAGTTGATACAATCATATTTATTGCAAATGAACAATATGTTATTTTTACAACATATCAGTATTACAAATCAAACACTTTAATGTTAACATTTATTGTTCAAGTCATCAGGTCTTAGAATATCGGGCTTCCGTGAAAAGCCTACATTAAACACTAGTTAATTCCCTTCAGCATAACTGCTAGAAACTAAATCACTAATTCCAGACATTTCCCACACTTTTTTAGTATTGTCATTATATATATACTGTCTATCAAATTAATGTTTCATGAACTGAGTCTCTCACTTTTTCATATTTTTGGAAAAATTCCTTGAAAGAATCTGTACAAATTATATAAATTGCAATATAAAAAATATTCCAGTAACTTTTGTATATTTGGAACTCTTTATACATGTTCTTAGTTTTTCTCCACTCATCTGGAAAATTGGAAAATTTTGTCGTCTTCCATTATAACTATTATTGCTCTGACACAGAATTTGTGAATTTTGTAAAATGAAAAATATTTGGATATGTTTTTATCTATTGGCATGTGTTTTTAAGTAATGTCAGTAAGAATAAGATTGGCGTTACCAGAAATGCAAAAACATAGACATTGTCGGAACTTTATTTTTCACAAAAATCAATGATTTTCACATGAGCCTGACACCTGGGAAATTTTTAACACCAGATTTTAGTTGCCCGTAAGATAGTTAAATTTCTTTCTAAATTCCCCTTTCATATTTTGTGATTGCTTTAAGAGAGAATAACCAAAACGTGAGAGACTCAGTTCATGAAACGTACATCAATATTACATCTTCACCTACAGGTTTGGTAGAAAAAAACATTTTTAATACAAAACAAATGAAAACCAAGAGAAACATGTGATTACTCAGTTTAATTAATCATTCTATAGGTTAAATTGTGAGTATTTATAAACGGAAGACGATACATGCAAATGAAAACATATGGGGTAAATATCAGGGAGACTGCACTCCAGCCCCGAGAAAAACAAAGAAATGTACAAATCTAGAGGTCTCCACAAGGCCTTCAACAACGGTTGAATACTTCTCCTTGACACGAAAATCTCATATGAACAATAAAATTCCAAACAAAGGAACGACGCTTCGATTGCTGTTCTTCATATCAAAGTCACAGAAACAAGCCATTCTAGAGGTGGCTGAATCAAATGTATTATAAAAAAACCTGAAGATCTATAAAAATGTCCCAAAGAACTCACTTTATTCCAAGTAAAATAAACGAACCTAGCTATTATGACGTATTAATGATCATCAATTCGTATGTAGATTTCAATTAAATTCAACGCCTATGAAAAGAGTAAACGTAAGACGTAAAAATTAGTTGCTTGAACACATTCGATGAGAAAGAATGTGATAGAGCTAGGGGAAAATCTATCCTATTACCAATTTGTTCATTTTACAGGTATCTCGAAGAAATTGAAATATGACAAAGGAAAGGAGGTAGAGTAGGGGAAAGAAAGAAGAAGATGTGTACACTATCGATGATAGAAAACAAAATACAACAAATCTGATACCATGCAAAACTAGATGTTCGACTATGATTGCTCAGAATTTCTCAGAAAACATGGCTTTAAAAGGAGTACTAAGAAATGCACTGATTGGATAAGATACAAAACAGATCCCTTTAGGGAAAATGCAATAATAACAGTTAAGAAAAAATTAATTACTCTATCGATGGACCTGAAGCTACAAAGGTGTATATGTGGGATACATATGATTTAAAATGTTAGCCCCCTTTTAACTTGACGCGTTACAAGTAGATCAGTTATGAATATTGACTTTTTGGACTAACAGTCATTCCAAAAACTCCTCTCAAATCAAAAGAGATAACGAAGCATACAATGGCTGTGAATTATACGAAGATAATGGTAAACAGTTACAATCTCATTCAAAGGAATACCTGAATTGTCGATTTATTAGGCACTTAAACAGAAAATCAGAGTAAATTGTTCATGTGTTGATAGGTCTTTATATTAAACCCCTAAATAAGCACAAAAAATCACCAGATCTCATCGATGCCTGATTATAAAATCACTTGATAATTCTAAAAAAAGATATGGAATAAATGTCAAAATAAATTCGAAGATACAAAAGGGGCAGACAGAAATCGTTAAGTCGGAAGACAGTCAAGACATTGGCCAACAAATTGAAACGAAAGAAACACAGAACACACTACACTTCACTGAAAACTAAACCTGGAGTAACGCAAACCGTATAAAAACCAGGGTGAGTTCAGGTGCTGCTGAAGTGTACGTAAGCAACTCCTGCTCCACTAGTGGCACCAGTCGTGTTACTCAGTAGTCAAAGCCGGTGTATATATTGTCACATTCGATGTTAGTCAAAACCGGTATAGGAAGGGATTTGTATTCATGACAGTCGGAAGATATCCATTGTCATCTGTGAATTGGATATTTCGTACCGGTCAAACAAATCATGATGGCGACCGAAAAATTTCCGCAAAGATGACTCTTTCCCTGAGAAACCATTAGCTCAGTAGCTTTCTTGTCAAATGCAAGCCTCTATCAATAAAATTGTTATAGGAAGCACAAGCCATTGAGTAGCGTATCAATTGAGAAATATACATTCAGTATGCAGCTGCCGCTGGAATGTTGGTAGACATTACTGAAAGTTTACAATCGGAAAATCAAAGTTATCTCTCCTGTCGTAAAGTTTTGTAAAGAGCCTTTCTTGACAGGTCTTCACCAGGTACGCATTTGACCAACATTGAAAGTCCAAATAAATATTTCGAGTTTCATGAAAAAGCAAAAAATAATTATTAGCTGTCAAAATGAACAAAATTGAATACAGCTCTTAAGAAAATACATTGCAACGGCGTAAAATCGAATGATTTTAAGTTTTAATCAAGAAGGAAAATAGATCAATATTTTCCCATTAAATATTTTATTACCAGAAATAATTCATCATTCAACTCCAGCACTAGGAAGCGTTTTACTAGACAAAAGTTAACTCTTTATTAAAGAAAGACTTCTAATTGGACGTGTTTAAATTGACAACGCAGTGAAGGAAAACTTGGTTGCCTGATCGGTTGCTTTTGGGCTTCAACTAGCAGACAGAAACTGCGAGTACACTTGTGAGGTCGATACTTTTGTTGTATCTTATTATTTGAAATTGGTTTCCAGTGTCGATCTCAAGTGTTAAATCCATTTCAACTGATTTTTGTTTTGTTTTGACACACCACTGTTCTAGGTTAGGGGTTGAGCGCTCACCAACCGGTTTAACCCCGGCACATACCAATCTGACTGTCTCAAGCCAGGAACCTGAAGTTCAGTGTTTGTCATTGTTTTATTAGGCATTTATTATTTTATGTTCACCATTTTTACATTATATATTAGGTCGATTATCGTGTTTTATGTATAGTTTCAAATTTTGTATTTCGGGGCCTTTTACAGCTTCCTTTATGGTACGGACTTTGGTTCATTGTTGAAAGTCAAAATGGGACCTGTAGAAGTTTAAATTCTACAAGCATTTGGTGGGTGGCTGTCTCATGGACAATCATGCCACATCTCTTATTTTTATATTTAACCATTTACGATGACCTCAAATTAAAAAACAACAAAATGGCAAAACGCGAAAAAAAAAAAACAAAATTAGGTCTCTGGTCACTTTTTGCAAACCCCAAAATTCATGTTAATCTAGTGAAGGCTTTTAACCAATTCTACAAAAAAACAAAATATTTAAAGCAACGATGACAAAATGCGGAGTATATCGATAAACAAATCGAAGATCACCAAAGATAAAACAGTATTGTAACCGTATGAGAAATCTAATACAAAATGGATCGGTTGGCTAAATGCTAAAAAATTATGACCTTCACTACAACTATAACTTGTAAGTGCAAGCAGATGGCACGACAGAGACCTTACAAAGGTAACAAAAAACCTATATATTTAATAAATGTGATAGACTCATGGAATCGCGGTACTACGAATATAAACAATAATGGTTATTCAATGCAGACGCAAGTTTGGTTGTTCCAGTGACAGATTTTTAAAAATATTATCTTAATCGTTGCTTCAGAAATTTTACCGCTATCATCATGAGCTTAAAAATATATTTTCGAAGATTTTTACCGCTGATTTAGAAATATAAACCGATTTGGTACAGTTCATTATGAAACAAAGACAGTTTTATAAGGTTATAGTTTTAAGATTGCAGCACTTTCCTTGAAAATCCTGAGCAAGGGGACATAATTAAGGCTGAATAGAATAAAGATTACATATTACATCAAACTAAATAAAAATTTACAATCTGATAATTATAATTGTATGTCACAAGTTGATTGGGGTTTAACGCCACTTTCAACAAGATTTCAGTCATATTGCGGCGGTCAGTTTTACTGGTGGAGGAAGCCGGAGTATGCGGAGAGAACCACCGACCTTGGGCAGGTAACTGACAAACCTTATCACGTGCGATGCGAGTTAAACGCAACCCATTTTTGTATGGGACAAACCCAGGCGCAAACTCGCGCCGTATAGGTGTTAGGATACAGTGATCTGTACAGGTAAGTTTAAACTACCTAGACCACTCGGCCACCCAGGCCTCTTCTTTGTAATGTTTATCCTAGCAAAACAAAAACCGGCAACGGCAAAAAAATATTTAACTTCTGATAACATATAGAAACTACAATGTCTTTTTCCGAAGCAACTCACATCAAAATAATCTACCCTTCAGTGGCAAAATCTCTAACGCCACCGGAAGGGCAAAACAAATCTAAATTTTAATTTGGTGGTTTTAAATTCAGAGCAAATTTTTCAATATTTCAAACAGATGCAAATATGAATTATTTAAACTAATAACATTATTTTTCCTTTTTCTTTCTTCAGTGTTTTGTCCTACGTTTTTTATTAAGCTTTTCATTTGATAATCATTTGAAATATCCCTTTTTTCTCTTTAAAAACATACTTTCTACTTTTGTCGTATTGAATTATTAATCATGCCAATTTCGTGTGTGTTGGCTTTTAAAATCCTAAAGGTTAACGTAAAGAGAAGATTAGTACTCTTTGATGGCTGAAAATAATCACTATAATTATCGTAGGAGAGATATTACTAATACATTACTAATATAAGGCGTTTTAATCATATCTAAATAAGACTAAAGAGATGAGACTGTAATGAACTGATCACGGATGTTGATTAGACTGTAATGAACTGATCACGGATGTTGATTAGACTGTAATGAACTGATCACGGATGTTGATTAGACTGTCATGAACTGATCACGGATGTTGATTAGACTGTAATGAACTGATCACGGATGTTGATTAGACTGTAATAAACTGATCACGGATGTTGATTAACAACATGTATATAAACAGTCACGGAAATATTTTTAAGACTGAAAAAGTTTTGAAGTTTTAGGTAGGTTTAATTTATAATGATAATATTTTGGTATGTGATGATTAATAAACATCATAAAAATTATGACAGAAATATTACAATGCGTACAAACCTTTCTATACTGAACATTTATGGTTAGGTGGTATCTTACAGTAGGTTATACGTATAAGCAAATTTACAGAAGTTCTTGGCATTTCAATGTAAACATACAATATACAGGTATACACATAAAAATAGAGGTCTTAATAAGAGAAAAGAAATTAAATAAACTGGAGTCCTATTCCAACATAATCATTCCAATAAAGAATTGCACTTTCGACTGATTTTAGAATAAAATTCGAAATCAATACATAACAAACAAACACATTTTATATATTATATTATTTAAAATAGTAATTTATTGATAATTTCTGTGTGTTAATCTGTTCATTTGTCATTAAGTCGGAGCGATTCAGAGCTGAAAACTATAAGTTAGATTACAAACCTTTGTTGACGTTTTTGTAGAGAGATTGATCATTTCTTTAATAGCTTTATTTTTGATATCTAGGTAGAGCAGTGAAAATTTCAAAAAAAAAAAAAAAGTGATATAAAAATGGAGCGAGTAATATTTGTTTGAGTTTTTGAACCCATAATATTAGAAGCGAGCGAATCCAAAGAACTATTAATTAATTTGGAGTTTCGATCAAAATAGACTTACAAGTAAACATATTGCAGTAGAATTTGTAAACAGAGTTCCAGCAACTGTAACTCTATTTTTAGCAAAGATTCAACCTGTATGACATGTATAAATCACTAGTGGAGGGAGAACATGTATAACTCACAAATGGATCGAGAACATGTATAAGTCACAAGTGGGCGGAGAATATGTGTAACTCACAAGTGGAGCGAGAACATGTATAACTCACAAGTGGAGGGAGAACATGTATAACTCACAAGTGGAGCGAGAACATGTATAACTGACAAGTGGAGCGAGAACATGTATAACTGACAAGTGGAGCGAGAACATGTATAACTCACAAGTGGAGCGAGAACATCTATAACTCACAAGTGGAGCAAGAACATGTATAACTCACAAGTGGAGCGAGAACATGTATAATTCACAAGTGGAGCGAGAACACGTATAACTCACTTGTAGAGCAGCAGTTGCTTACCCTTTTGGAGCACCTGGACTCACCCTGGATTTAGTAAGGTCAATGTTACATCAGCTTTGATTTTTGGTGTAGTGTTGTGTGTTCTGTGTTTGTCTTTCGTTTCATTTTGCTGACCAGGGTCTTGTCCGTCTTCTGTTATAACAATTGCTGTCTGCCCCTTTGGTATCTCCGAATTTTTTCACATACCTGAAAATGATGAAGAAATCAATTTTATGTTTCCATCTAAAGCGGGTAAACACACATATATTTCCAACAAATGGCGGGCAAAAGTAGATAAGAAAGAAGTTGGCGGTAGAAATATAGAAAGACTTGAATAACGAGCAGAAGGTGGTGTGATGATTCTATTTTATTACCTCGGTGATATACAGTCCTCACAACAGAAAACAGCCTCCAGATAACATCTCATTTGTTATATCTGACCGACTGCATTGCCCTTCCTTTGAATTCTGTTGTGATCTTTGTTAATAGAATTTAAAGTAAGCGGCCATTACTTTGGTCACTATCATCATAGAGAACCAAGAAACAGAGATTCAACTTATGCAATTGTTTTTAATTGAAAAAAAACGGGAATTATACATCCTGTCTTTCGACTTAACGATTTCTGTCTGCCCCTTTGGTATCTTAATTCCTTATACTAATTCTCCATTTTCATTCTACTTTGGTAATTTTGCAACATAACATGTATACATATAAAATTAAAACAAAAATAACACTATGAACTATATATCCCATCCAAAAACCCTGGATGAACTCCGTCCTCTTTAAAGATACCACCGCATTGTCCTTTTTCCAATCCGGTATTACTCATAAAGGTTTCATTAACTGTTATCTGTGTGCACGTTTGAATGAACATAAAAATAGAGTTGTGGCATGATTGTCCAAGAAACAGCCTTTTACCAAATGACAGTAAAATTTAATCACCACTGAACTTCCTGAGTAGTGATGTTGTTGTATTCCACTGGTTCTCGTGGGTTTTTAGCTATTATCTTTGTTACATGTGTAGTAATAGCCGAGTTTACAACGTTACTACTGAAAAATATTAAATATTTTAGTTAGATATTATTTTGGTCTGCCCGTGTAGAGGAAATATTCATATTGCAGCACTTGAAGTATTTGTTTGTGTACCAAAGATTTTGTAATGGAGTAAAAACGAAATGAAACCATGATGAATAATTGGATAGAAGCACATACCTTACTTAGCGAGATTGGGTTTTTTATATGCCATAATTCCTATAGTGTATAGGTATTATGACATATAAAAAGATCTCGCCAAGTATAGGTAATATGGCATATAAAAAAATCTCGCCAAGTACCTGTGGATAGAAGCGGATCAATTTTGAAAAGGTCTTATAATTTTCATTCAGTGCAGAATAGATACCTATATAATAACTGGAAATCTTTATTCATGAAATAACAATAATGATTAATTGCATGCTCAGATTATATTAATGTTTTTATCCGTTGTTAGTTAATTGTTTTCTACAATTTTACATAATGTATGTGGCAATAGGCAGCGCCAAATCATTTCTCAATTGTGGTAAATTTTACTCACCGGCGTTTACCTGTTACCTGTCTGACCTAAGAGAACATACTTAATGATTTGGATCATACTCTGGTACCTAACATCATTTATTTTTGTTAGAATTTACTTTATTTTATTGAAGCGTCAATAAACTTAACGCAGTGGGCATGGGCATGAGCGTGTGTATAAGGAAGCAAAATAAACCCGAAGGACCAGACACAAGGGGAAAGTTGAAAAGGTTGAAAAAGGAATTGGAATATGTTGAAAAAGGCCAAAAATATACATAAAGTATGGAAAAACGTCGATCTGTTTCTAGATCTGATTCTGACTCATCATCAAGTAGCAAGTCGGAATCTGATTCAGATTACTGTAAATTCAGAAATTATTGTGTGCATTTATTATTGCAAAAGTTGCGATGCTGGTTATAATTCGAGTTTTAATATTGCGACTTTGTTAATCCTGTAACAGAAAACAATAAGCAAAATTCTGAATACAAGTTCTAATTATTGAGATTTGCATCCTGTCGCATTATTCGCAATAATAAAAACATCGCAATAATTTCAGAATTTACAGTATTCTAATGGGGAATATATAAGTTCTTCGGAAAAATGGAAAACTGAAAAAACCAAAACAAAAAAGTCTGGGATAGTATCAAAGTTTTTGAGACACTTAGATTGTCAGAGATTTTCTTATTATACACAATGAGTTGCTCAAATACAAGGGTTCCAATTTTGAGAAGTTGAAGGTGCCAATATATTGTAGATCAATATTCGTTTTTGGAAACAACAGTTGTTTTTATATGCTGACACTGATTTGTGCGATTTTTAAAGTTCGGCTTGCCCGTGGAATTCCAGTACCTTGGTAGTATACAAAAGTAAGAAATCATACTGGAGCTAGACAATTTCTTTAGGACAGTGAAAAATATACCGAAAAAGAGTTGTCTAACGGAGATGTGTTAGGCCACTTTGAGTAAAATCCGTTTGATGGTAATTAATTTTGACTGAGAACTTAGGGATCAAGTTGATTAACATTTTCCAAATGTGGACAAGTTGGTCGATATCATTTAAGAGAAAAGGTCTCACTGTCACATATTCAAGCGTGATTTATGGAGGGCTTACAAGAATTAAAATTCCATTAGATCCAAAAGAATATATACTAAGCGCCTATAGAACTTCGCTAAAAAATTATCATATTTTCCTAACATTTTGTGTGTGTAATGCAAGTTTTCGCAAATTTTCAGCGTTTTCAAATTCGAGGTTAAAAAAATCAGCACCTGTGAAATCGTGTCAAATTAAAGACTCCAATTTGTCAGTTTTAATAAAGATCACAGTAAAATAAATTTTCGTCTTCTAAAGGGAAACAGAATGATTTTTTAAAAAGATTCGCTGCTTTCTATTTTTGATAAACAAAGAATCAGTTGATAACACAATCAAATTTTACCGTCCAATATTGGCAACAATTGTGATAAAGGACAGGTGTTGCATTTCTATTGACGTTCAGTATTTGGTTATTTTTTTCTTGGAGAAATACCTTTTTCGTAGATAGAGTGCTTCCCTATGGGGTTAAGATCGTCAGCTTTCATCTGTCAAAGAATAACAAATGCAGTTTCGTTTATTGTACAAAACTATGGTATGGATGTTGTCGATGATTTGGATTTTGCTAGAGCTGAAACTCCGGAAAAAGCCGACAAGTCATTTGAAATTTTAAAGCAAGTGCTGGATGATTGTGATTTAGAAAAATCAGTGGATAAACCATATCCTCTTGTTTCTCTCTTAGGAGTTTGGTTTGATACAGAAAAATGACTTTACGCGAAATCAGTCTTTAAATATCTGAGTATTGCCAGACATCTTTCTGAATTACATGACAAATATGTTGTCGTCCCCGCCGATAAGGCCCCTAACAACAATGTTTTGATTGTAAATCACACTACAAAGACTGCATGATAAAGGAATGAGGTACTGACAGTTCACTTGGCAACCCAACATATATCCGACGACATTACCAAAGAAAAAATCATTGACAATCATAGATCAGTTTTTTCATAAGAATGCCTCAAATTCCTCTTGTGATAACATTAAAACATTTGATTTTTCCCTCCTGTATACTATTATTCCACATTCAAAACGCAAATGTTTTGTTTTAAAAAAGATGGCAAACGCAGATACAAATATTTGGTTCTAGGGAGGAACAAAACTGATTTTTTTATGAACCACTCTGATTCTGAAAGTGACATTTGCGGAATGCTAGATTTCTTGATTGACAACATTTTTGTAATGTTCCGCGGACGTGTGTTTCAACAGAATGTCGGCATTCCAATGGGGGCCAACTGTGCACCCCTTCTCGCCGAATTATTCCGTTATTCGAATGAAGCTGCTTTCAAATAGAACCTACTACAGAGGAAAGACAGTTGGCTCAATCTGTTGGTTTCACGTTCCGCTATAAAGATGATGTCCTTTCACTGACAACTCTAAATATGGTGACTATGTTGACCGCATATATCACTTGAAGTCAAAGATAATACACAGACGGGTGCTACTAATTTAGCAGGAGTTGCTTACACTTCCGGAGCACCTGAACTCGCCCTGGTGTTTGTAGGGTTCGTGTTACTCCAGCTTAAGTTTTCAGTGTAGTGTTATGTGTTCTGTTTGTCTTTCGTTTCATTTTATTGCCCATGGTCGCATGGCTTCCGATTTTTGTCTGCACCTTTGGTATCTTCGAATTTCTTTTAATGAATATTTTCACATTTTTTTATTTCGGGGTTTTACAGCTTACGTTATGGTGTGGACTCTAGTTCATTGTTGCAGGCCGTGATATGACCTGTAGAAGATTAGATTCGACTGCCATTTGGTGGATGGCTGTGTCATGGACAATCGTGCCACATCTGCTAATCTATAGTCACAAATATATACCGTGATTTTCTGTTCATTTAAAAGTATTCTCCAAGGGTGGGCAAAAAATAGGCTGTTCAGCTGTCCTCCTCCTGGAGGTACTTACCATGCTAAAGGCGCATCTGTTTGGTTGTGTGGGATTTATAAATATTCAACTACTTTACCTAGGGAGAGAGAGCTGGAGAATATTTGGCCAAATCATTCTCTGTTCTGGAAGCACTGGTTGGTCCTTTCAAAGGGAAGACATTGGCCATGGGGATGTGTGTGCCCGCATTGAATTTTATGTGTTTTCTCACAACTATTCCTAAATATTGATTTTGTGATACTGTAGTTAACTGATTCACTTATTTTGTAGGTGACGTACTTTAGAGTTATCTCCCATTGACTAGTAAAAATGATGGTTTTCTTTGAATGATATTTTAGAAATATTAATTATTTGAGTTGTTCTCTTGAAAGAGATCCTAGCTAGATCTGGCTATTCATTTTGTCTTAAAAAGCTGGGTAGTTTTGAGTTTTGGACATTTTGAAATTAAACGTAAATGGAGTTGGATTATTGTATGTAATTTTTTTCATCTGTGTGTAATTTTTGGAACAAAACTTTATAAATATTTTGCCTTGTAAACTTAAAGTAATGATGATACTTTTACTAATTTTTGATAAAGGACATGCCTAAATGTTTGTGTACGAACGTGTTTTAAAAACCAATGATTTGTAAATAATTTTGAAAGAATAACGATAATTTTTTTGTGCTTTTGAACTGTTTTGCAAATGGATAAAACAGAGGTTCATTTGTTATACAGGAATCAGAGGGTGTTCACTGATATTGTAATGTGTAGCTGTCCAGACTGCATGTTGATGTGATTCTTGCCACACTAATGGTATGATATTTTGTTTTATATATTTGATCTTCTGGATGTGAATGTGTGGTTTTGATTTGATAATTTAATCAAATTAATATGACGATATGGTAAATGAATGTTTTAAGTTATTTTGTAGATTAATTCTTGTTCATTTGATTTGCTTGTGCTTATGGTTCCCATATCTAATGACTTGTGAGTTAACTTGTTTCCATCTTTAATTGTTTTATTGCTTGATGGATGAAAGCAGCTTAATTTTGTAAAAGGCCTTGTAAAATCCTCTAGAATTTGATATTACAGTTGCTTCTTGTTAAAATTAAAAAAAAAATGTTCTCCTTGAAATTTACTCCTTATATTAATTAGCCCATCTCTCCATTCACCAACAGCTAAGACCTAACATAATAATATGTCTGTTTGCTATCTTCCCACTGTCATTAATACAAATCCATTCCTATACACGGCGTGACTAACATTGATTGGGATTATACACCGGCTTTGACAACTGAGTAACATGACGGGTGCCACTAGTGTTGCGGGAATTGCTTACCCTTCCAGAGCACCTGAACTCACCCTTGTTTTTGTAAGGTTTGTGCAACTCCAGTGTTAGTTTTCAGTGTAGTGTTGTGTGTTCTATGTTTGTCTCATTTTTTGGCCATGGTCTTGTTCGTTTTCCCAAATAAACAATTTCTGTATGCCCCTTTGGTATCTTTAAATTCCTTTTGCTGTTTCCCTATTCATGATATTAAAAATGTGGGAGGGAAGGGTAGGGATAAAAAAATTATTTCAATGACAATGAAAGAACACCATAATAACTAAATCAATGATGAATTTGTATTTAATTAAAAAAATATAAAATAAAATTTTATTTAAAAAAAGCAATAACTTTTTTGGTGTAGGGACTATTTAGATGGGTCAGTAGGGCAAACAAACAATATTTTATTATAGGTCTAACTACTGTCTTTAAACCTTACTTCATAGAATGGCTTTTAGGAAACAAAAAAAATATTTTACTTATTTCTGTCAAAAAGTAGAAACAGTGAGTCATCCAATAAAGCATAAAAACAAAAGTACTGCCTTCACCAGATACTTTTCAGGCACATAAAATTCTGTTTTATGTTGGGAAATTACCACTGTGATTTTGTTTGCCTTTTATAATTAATAATTTTCAAAATGAAATATCAACTATTTACTTGTATAAATTGTTGCATTAAAATAAGACATTTTGAAAATTACATTGTAAGTTATATATTACCCTACTGGCATTCTACAGAATCTTTATTAAAACCTGGTCAAGGGAGTTATCTTCCTTTTACTTTGTTATAATCACTTAAAGACCTTTCTTTTACTTAAGGATCATATACCATTGAAAACATAAAAAACAAAAAAAGTCTCTGTTAGGACTCACCATGAACCATTTTTGTAATATTTTATTGAGATTAAAAAATAATAACGCCTTTTACTTTTGAAAAAGGCATTCCATCAAATAAGGTTACAGAGCTGCATTTTGGGGTAATTACCCAATCAAAATTAACAAAAACCCATTTAATTTAGTTGCTGATGGGTTTTGAAACTCTATTGAATTAACAATTACCCAAAATATTGAGAACCACCAGAAAGCACTGTACCGAGTTGGGTTGATTATGCAAATCAAGACTGATAATAAATGCACCAAAGTTACTGTTCAAGCTCTATATTATAACATTTTGAAAAGTTTATAAGGAATCATTTTTTTCAAGCTGACTATTCTTTTTTGTACATTTTACAATAGTCAGTAATTACCCAATACATAAATCTTATCTGGAGATCTGAGGTTAACTGACAGTAAGCTGTTTTTGATCCACTTCCTCAAAGGCTCGAGTAAACCACTTTGAATGACTGAATGACTATCTATCCTTTATTTTAAATAACTAAACACTTCCTTCCAAATACATTCTGACATTAATAACATCTTGAATAAATAAAGTTTAAATTGTAACACTAACATTACTGCTTCTTACATAAATCTTTGAAGTGTAAAACTTATATGTACAGGTATGGTATATTATAAATAAAGTCCATTTGACTACATACCTGTAAAAATCATATTTCTCTTAAAAGCATATTTTATAGCAGAACAACTTTTTATTATAATAATGCTTTATATTCCTGAAAATTAAAAGAATTGTGAATAAATTCCAAGTTATTGCACAAAAGAACTTTGAAATCAATAATATTTTTGAAAATTTTTACGTAACTGGTATGATAAGTCATGAATTTTAGTGAATTTGATTATAATTGGAAACATTTTATGAAAGCATTTGATGTTAAATTCTTTGTCATGTATAATTAAATTCAAAATCTGGTGCTAAGTTAAAAAAAAGAAACAAACTTGAGCCTGCTCATTACATTTTTCTACTAAATTATGGAATGTTTCTCTATTTCAAAACAAAAATTAGTGATCTGCATTATTAGATCCTGATAATACAAAAACATACACTAACTCATATTCTTTTAACAATTGACTAAAACATGCTTTCATTCTCACATTCACACATGTACTCAAATTAAAACTGACTTGGATAATGACATGTTTAGGAATACATTTATTTTTATAATTTTATAATTATTACATAAACCAACTCGAAATTAACTATATAATAAGGGTGTACTAAAGCAAGATTATTCGAATCTATGATAAACTTTTCTGGTTTGTCAGGAATTAATATACATAAAATAAGGGCATGGCTTACAACATATACACTAGTATCACCGAATTAATGTTGTTTGGAATTCATAAATATACATAAAATAGATTACAATATACCCTTATATCACGATTTTAATATACTATACACTAGTGCCACCTAATTAATACGAAGTCTAATATGATAATGTAGATTTGAATAACTTTAACTATATACAGTGAAATCTGTCCAAACTAAACTCTTAATAAACTTGAAATGAATACATCCATTCATGCATTACATCAGAGCTTAAGAAAACAATTTCCAATACCCATGTAAATCAAACAATCTGTTGTCTAATTAAGACAGAATTCACTCCATGTAGCAATTTTATGAGATGATGATGATTGTGAAAATGCTTTGTGTTCTCTACATGTCATGTACATTTTTTAAAAGCATAAAAAGTTGGTATTTGATATTCAATCATTTTTTCCTGAAGCTGTTGGTTTTCTATTTATTCTCCATATAATTTCTGCATTAGTTGATGACATTGCTAGATCTGGCATTCATCCTCTGTTGGAAACATGAGAAAAAGAAGAAGAAGACATAGATTCCAGCAGCTATGAAGCAGTTGAGTCCAGCTTGTTCATACTTTTCATGTAAATAAGGAATAGAAAAGTTATGATGCTCCCAGTCTTCTTCTTTTAATGGAATGTCTTCAAACAAAGCTGGGCTGTGGAGTCTGAAGAAAACACCCAATAATGCCTGCAAAATAAAAATGAAAACTTGATAAGTACAATTCAAAGAAAGCTGGCCTATGGAGTCAGAAGAAAACATCAAATAATGCCTGCAAAATAAAAAAGATAACTTGATAAGTAAAACTAATACAAGCAGCTCTCACTGAAGCTGGGCTGTGGAGTCTGAAGAAAACATCCAATAATGCCTGCAAAAAAGGAAAACTTGATAAGTACAAGTCAAACAAAGCTGGGCTGTGGAGTCTGAAGAAAACACCCAATAATGCCTGCAAAATAACGGAGAACTTGATCAGTTAAACTAATACAAACAACTCTTACAGTCTTGGATCCTACTTGCACAAGTAAATATTTTTACCTGTACAAGTTAATTTATTTTACTTTTTTAAGTAAAGTCCATTTCTCCTTTT